>OOFG01063177.1:0-17465 GCA_900323295.1 Molva molva | reverse complement strand
ATTTTATTAAATTGCTGTTGACATGCACTCCTCATAAAATTAAATTAAGTTATTTTCTTCTGGTGAATCATGTGTTGTTTTCTGAAACATTTAAAGCACACTTAAAAAACTCACGTACACACACACAAACACACACATACACACACACACACACACCAACACACTTCAAACACACACGTCACACAAAAACACACACACACACACACACCAACACACTTCAAACACACACGTCACACAAAAACACACACACACACACACACACACACACGGTGTTGAATGTGTATCTTCTCCACAGTGTATAATGCAGTGGGCCTGGCAGCGTATGATCTATTCGACAACGTGGATTTTGACCAGTGGTTCAAAAACCAACTTCTAGGGGAGCTACAGGTCAGCCATCACAGGTAGGATTTTAACGGTTAAAACATTTCCTATTGCTGCTTCTGCAATGTTCTTACAAATGTTATTTTAATTAGTGTGTATCCACTATACATCCATAAAGAAATGAGGATGGCTATAATAACATGCGTTTCAATTAGAATGTGAGACGTTTTACACCAGCATATGCAATAACAATATCAATATGAATATGAATGGCTGTTGTGTGTTAACTTCACCAGATAGAAATATGACATTACCTGTCCAATCACATCCAGCTACATTCAAATTAATATAATAACATAAACGTGCAAAAATAAATAAATTAACTGGTCTATATAGCTAATACAAGTCACGATTTACCTGTGTTATAGCCATATTCTATAGTACACCAGACATAAGGCATGCATGTTATTGACACTTTTACTGTGAGATAATTAACATTTATCTGTTATGCATTCCGAAATAAGTGATTATCTTTGTTTGCGAGTTGGTGTCACATTGGTAGCACTGTGTTTGGACTAATGCTTAAACTGTGAAAATACCTAACAGTTAAGTGGGCACATTTGGAAACTATGGGAACCTTGTTGGATTGAATTGCAATACAAGTACAAGTAATTTGTGTGATTGCGCATCCGTTCAACCTTTGCAGATTGTTCGCCCATAAGCAAATGAAATCCTTGTAGCATCAGATTTTGAAACGCTAGGTAAAGATTGTAACCTAGGGCAGCCTTTTCTTTCTTCTGCATCCATCCTGTACAGTTGGAAGCAGATTACAAATTAGATACGCTTTCTCCGGAATCATATGAAGTAGGTGCAAACTGATTTATTTATCAGTTGGCTAATTAACCAGATTAATCAGTACAAAATATTTAACATGGGTGAATTGTTTGATCGGTTATGCCCAAAATACATTTTAAGAGCTGGTGGTTATGTTCAGAAAGTTAAAGAACTTCTTCCGCCAAAAAAATAACAATGGAGTTAAAAAACAAAGACATTTGTTGTGACAAAGACGCATTAGTAAAAAAAAACAATGTGAGCGGTGAGGGGTTTGATCGACTGATGACACACACCCACAGTCTCACACTCAGATAGACCTCTCACCCCTTCAAAGCCATCAAAGGATATGGCCAGCGGCCCCGGGTTAGGCTCGCCACTCGGGGGCGACGGAAGGTGACGCAATGACAGGTGTGCTGATGTCACCGCGTCTGTCACGATGATGCATCTCCTTACACATCCTCGTCCAGGTGGGAGGAAGGTCGCCACTCACACACGCATTAAGTTTGAGTCCTTTTCTTGTTTTTTTTTGTTGTTGTTTTTTAAGGGAGAGGCGAGGTGAACCTCTCATGGTAGATCCCAAACACTCATTGTCCCAAACTACAAGGCTGACTTCAGTCACCCCCTCCCAACCCCCTCAGTGTTGTGTTTCTTTCTTTTCTTCAAAGGTTTTATCCCATGTTGTTGGTTGGTGTTTTATCATAGGAACAGAGCAAACTCACAGGGGACTCAATTTGAGGAACAAGTGGAGCATTTTTGCACAGTCTTCCTCTTACCATTGGAGACAACATGGTGCTGTGTGCAAATGTACACATTCATTAATGACTATTACTAGCTCAGGAAACAAACAACAACAATTATGACAATATACTCGAAATGGCTTCAACTCTCAACTCGTACACCTTATTTTTCTTATTGCAAAATTGCAATGACGATGTAGTGTATGGGATGATGACAACCTGTACATAACAAAAAGTAGTAACAAGCATTTTACACATTCAAGATGGCATACGGTTTAACCTATTATACCGTATGTAACTATGGGAAGATAAAATATTTTGTTTTTTTATCATGAGCCCCTTTCACACATAGTTCCCGGTAAATTACTGGGATAACCTTTCAGGCACCGGCCATAGCAATGCCGGAATTACCCGAAAATCATTAATGTAAACAGTTGAGGATTCAAGTACGTCCTCAGCTGAGTCTTGCGTCTTACTTCAGACAGACGGAACCCTTTATGTGCCCCCCCCCGGCAATATTACTGCTTTCATTCACAACACAGCCGTACCGGCACTGATCCGGAAATGTTAGTAGGTCTTGTTACTAGGTGCAAATTTCCCGGAATATCAATCCCTGTTCTCATTCAGACCTGCATGTTTTGAAAGGGGCTTTGCTGTGTTTATACAGCAGACTGATATATTTTTACCAAATGCCATAGACGTCCTTTGGGCCAAAGAACCTTTGGTGAGAACAGAACTGAAATCTGTCTGCAGATTGTCCGTTAGTGCACTCTCTTTTGTGTTGTTTTTATTTGTGTTGGTTTTGTCTTGGGAAATGTAGGCCTAATCCATTTTACTGAAGTTAAGTCTTTGCATTATTGTGATCCCTTCATCCCACATAGGGAGAGACCACCATCCACATGGCCTCTGATACACACAGACAAAGAGAGCAAGAGAGTGTCCTCTGAGGAAAAAAAATACCACAGGGCGACAATGTCCACTTTAGTCACACCATAGGAATTATAGCGTCTTTAATTAACTAAATTTAGCAAATGGAAAATTCCATCTTAATTTGTGTAGACAAGATGGCACACAGAGAATATCTTGCTTCCGTGATATGAGGTGTTTTTGTAGTAAAACAAGTGATTTGCATGGGAGGAAATGTAGTTGGAATGTGATTTGGATCAACCAGGATTTGATTGGGATGTGACAAAACATGTTATAGCCCTAAACTACTATTATATAATTGGTATATTATAAGTATTTTTTGTTATGCCTTGTTAAAAAGGTGATTAATATAAGTGTGGAAATTAGCTGACAAGGTGAAAGGTTTATTTTCATTTTATGGTTGACCGCACAATAAATAAACGTTTTTTTTCTGATTACTCAATGGACGTGTTTACAAAATGCGGTGTCTGCCCATTATATTCTGATATTTGGTAAACCGAAGCATGGACTTTGGTGTGGATTCAGTCCCAGCTTGTCTTTAGGCGAGGACAGAGTATACACTGAGCACAGTTGGTAAGGTACTTCTAAAGCATTTGTCACCCACCCCAGCAAGCGCCCTCGTTTTGGCATCTGCCACAAGCAGTATTCCAAGAACTTTGTTTCGCTGGCAAACCACATTTGGATCCTTCTGGATCCAGATCCTTTAGAGTACACCCAAACGAGAGCTTGAATCGGTCCTGAAAAGTTGAGCCAAAAATTCTGTCTGAACCCGACCTGAAAACTGCACCTCGATAGCTTTTATAAGCCCAAACCTGATTACAGCCCGTTTCCCTCTAAGCATCATAGGCTACAGAAAGAAATCCTATCCTTATCCTATTTCTCTTCTCATTAAATCTTAAAGGATAGGTTATTAGGAAGAACATTTGTCATTCTACCTTTTTCAATGTTCTTTATTTATGAAAATGTCTTAAGACAAATATATAAATAAAAACATTTAAATAAATAGAAAAATGAAACAATTGTAAACATTTGACCCAATACAAGGTATGCAACGAGGACAGACCATTGCATTGCTATTTAACCAGGATATTTAACCGTGTTATTATACACTCTAAAATAAATACGTCTTGGCATCTTTGCAGCGTTGAACCTCCCGACGTTTTGCTGTCGTATTTCAACACACTGTCACAACATTTGAATTGAAGATAACCCACCGGTTCATTATTCTCGTTATGCACATTGTCAATCTTTCCACACCTCAGACTTTCCTCTCTTTTTCTCTTGCGTAACCAATCTGTGATCGCATGAAGACGGCCGCCTTTCACCTCCAGCAGCATCCATTTTCACATTTTGCTCTAATCCAAAACAACAATTCTGACTTGGTTATGGATGTTGCCTTGGTCAGTGAGGTCCGGTGAGAAGATGGGGAAGGGGGGCTGCTGCCTGCAATGGATCTGACTGAGATACGACTCATGTTGCAAATAGTGAACACGCTTCAAAATAAAAAAATATGAATGAAGTACAGCCCAAACCCGATGTGAGACTGTGAATTATGTGAGAAATAAAGACCGACCTGAACCCGTCGGGTCCCGTGAGAGATCTCAAGCTCTAACCCAGACCCCTCCCTAGACACGCTGGCAGCCCTGCCAGCTCTGCTGGTATGGACTACTGTCGGTGCCCTGGTGGCCTCTAGATGAGGACCTGGATGAGGACTGTTAAGCCTTAAAGGGCCACCCAGAATGCTTCAGGGCTCTGGTTTCTCAGATAAAGGTCAGCACAAGGATGATGACGACGAAGATTTGGATAGAAAAATAAAAATGTAAAAGGACGAGAGAGAAAAAGGAGGGTTGAGGTGAGGTCAATGGTCTGTTCTCCTCCAAGTGAGAGAGGGGACAAGACCATTGTCTCCTCTTTTGATCTAGTGATGTGATGCCGTCAGATTGGCTACTGGAGATTTGGCTGTATGACAGGCTGTGAAAGCAGCGCCGCCACAGAGACAGGAGGTGAGAGGTTAGCGTTACCTGTCAGTGAACCAGCAGTTCTTCATAGCTCATGATTAGCTCTCCGTGGGGGGATTTTTTGTTGCTGGACCGGTAGACATCTGGCTTTCCTGGGTTTCATCCTAGATCCTTGTGGAAGGAAATTCATAGCGTGATATGGCCGTCTGCTTCCTGATGCTTTTGGGTATTATCAGTAGAACCAAGACAGGATCTACGGTGTTAGAGTGGCGGTCCAAGCTTATGTGTAATTCCGAGTGTATCCTTCTCGTATGAGGTTATCAGTAGGAGGGCCTTTTTCTGCCCCCAAAAAAACATTTGTTTTGTTCATTTCGACTTGAGCCCTCTGAATGATTGCCTGTCTTTATTGTTGTGCATTGCGGCCAATGTTTAAATATTAATGCCCACATCTTTCCCCATTATGTAAGCCTGGCATGTATTTATGAGCCACATATTCTGAAAAATTGCCTTCTCTGTGGATGCATGTCACTTTCATGTGCTCTCTTGAGTGTTCTCCTCGCACAGCGGCACTCAACACTAGCATCCATTTCAACACACCATACCTCCATCGTTTTTTCACACTTCCACTTCTTCCATGGCCATTGCCAAACAGTCTCTTCCACCTTGAGTCAAACCAACAGGGCGTCAAACTAGATAGAGACGGAGACGGAGAACCTTTACATGTTGTATTATTCTACTTATAGATTCTTGGGGGAGGTACTTGATGACGCCTGGGAACATTCTAGATCTGTATGGTCTTATGGCGCATGTTTCGCCATTGTAATTCACTAGAATTGCCACTGAACGAAAACGCACCCTAGCTAGCCTTTCCTCATATTTATTTGTATGCCTTTATATCTATACGTATATATACATATATATATATATATATACACGTGTGTGTGTGTATATACATACATACATACATACATACATACATACATACATACATACATACATACATACATACATACATACATACATACATACATACATACATACATACATACATACATACATATATATGTGTGTATATATATATATAATTATTATTTTTTACTGTGAAATTAAATATTGATGGTCTATTTTCACCTAGCTTGAGCTTTAATGAAGCAACACATGTGATTAATTGTTTCTTTAATTCATTCATTATCATTTCAAATCACATTTACACAGTGGTTTTTCAATAAAAAGTTCCTGAATAGTTCTGCAACAGTAACCAACTTTGCTAGGCTTATGCTGTTCCTGTATCTACATAACTTTTGTTTGTTGTGTGCTTGTGTATCTTTGTCAGTGGGAAACTGATTAACTGTGAAATTGAACGAATATCAACTGGTGCATATCATTTATACACGCTCTACATGTTTATATTCTTCTGGGGGAGGTATTATATTACTCCTACCCACAAGCAGGGCCCTAGTGTGGTGGCCCCTGCCCTCAAGTAGAACAATAGTGTCTGGTGGTTGGCTGAAAGTCATCCTGTCGTTGACAGAGATACGCTACATTACGCTTTGTACTATTCAGCTTTTGTGGTAATTTTGTTGCCGGAAATTTAGGACAGAAAAAAGACGGATAATTATTACACGGCAATGGTCTTTATAGATGTCTGGGTCCTTGAACATGACGTATAACAAAAGAAAAGTGCATATAGAATCCACTATTAACGATCCATCGACAAATAAGTTCTTTCTATTTAATTTGGATGTCATCGAGACTTCCATGCCCTTCCCCATACCGTTCTTTCTTTCGAGATGGAAGCGCGGTTGGATCTAGGCCTGCATCACGTATCAAGACCAAAAAAAAAGCAGTGATATTTATCCCTGGCATGTCTAGGGCTATACAGCTTGTCCTGATAAGCATATTTGTCCACTAAGGTAGAAAAGGGTGATAACCTGTCATGGGCAATATCTGTGCTTTGTTTATAAGCCAATGATCACGAAAGGTTCCTGCTCAGTGGAATGCTTTGGAAGTTTGCCTACAACCATTGCCCACTGGCACTAAAAAGCTCATTGGCACTGCTGTGCCCACATTTCAGAGCTGGAACCATAGGCCAGTCCATTAAGGCTTTGCAGCACGCCATATTGGTTTGTCCACCTTCATTTGCTTTTGAAAGTTATGTGGCGCTGGCTTGTTCACTGCTGATCTGTGTTTGAGTACAGGATTTCATTAGTACCAACATGTGCCTTTAAGGAAATTAGGTTCTTTGTCCAAGAGGCATTTCACATGAAATGGCAAAGAGTGATTGCCATTCTGTATATGTCTGTGCTGTGCTTTTTTTGATGAAGGTTAATGTACAATATTGTTGGCACTCTCACGTATAAACTGCTGCGAAGACTTTCACAAGTGTAAAGGGTACCTGTTTAATCTACAGAGTGCCCGACAACATCACAGTATTAACCATGCTTTCACGTTCTATTAAATTCGGACAGTAACACACGCACGAACGCACGCACACGGAGTTGTTTTCCTGTCACCAACATCAGAATGTTAGCGTGTAAACATGCTGAGTGATGTTTCCTCTGTTTTTTGCTTGCATTAACATGTCCCTCATCCGCCCTCCCCTTGCCCATTCCCACTCTACAAAGTAATTTAGAGCACATTTAAATGTGAATCTCTGCTTCTTTGGGGGACTCTAATCGCTGGCGAACACAGTGTTTGAGATTGGTTTTAATGTTGTGGAGTGGCGTCCGCATGCAAGTGGGATGCATCAATGCGGTTTGCTCTCTTTTAGATTCTAAATTGTGCTGCAATCTCCAGCCGACACCCGTTGTGATGAATGGGAAGATGGAGTGTAGCGAGGAATGAAGGCGCATATTTCCATGTGTTAAAGTAAAATCCAAATCCAAACTCTGTCATTTTTGCTGGTTACTTTCTGTAGATGGGATTGGAGCATCAGCTGCTTCATTTGTCTACATTAAGATAAGAGCGCAAACTTGGAGGATGTGTCTGTGTAATGTCTTCTCTGCCACCAGAGAACTAACTGATGACCTTCACTGTGTTCTCACCTTGCTCTTTTCCCACTTAATCTACATTTACCTCTCATTCTCCTCTGTTCGTGTTCTCTCCCTCCTGTTCATTTTTCCTTGTGTTCTCGTCCGTTGCTCTTCATCCATTACTCTTTTCTGTTTTTTTTTTTCTTCTTCCTTTGTGTCACATTTATTACGCTCTTATTCACACTTCCCCTTCCTTCCACCTCTCTTCTCACCTGTCCTCCCCAGGTACAAGCTGATTCGGAGAAGGGTCATCTGGCTCATAGGCCAGTGGATATCTGTGAAATTCAAATCCGACCTTCGACCTCTACTCTACGAGGTCATACTGAGCCTCATGCAAGACCCCGACCTGGTGGTAAGTTAGACACATACTGTATTAACACAACTGAACAACATCCTCCGTGCTTAATCCCTAATGTATGTTTTTAGTCATTTATGGCATTTGGTCTATTGCAAAAAACTATATCGTAACCCCCCCCCCAAACAAACACATTATAATGACTTCAGACAGGCAACACTTATGAAAACTGTTAAATTTTAATGAATGGAATGGTCGATTAGGTTGACCATTAAAACCAAAAAAGACCATTAATGATTCATGTTAAGCTAGCAGTGTTTGAATCAGACGATCCAATTCAATTTAACCAGAAAAGCAATCATTTACTGCTCCCAGGTATGCTGCGTCAGCTAGAACCCAATAGCTATACTTTATAGATATACTTCTTGTACTTTTGACGATTAAAAGGAGATGGCTGATTGGTTTTGCCTGATTGCTTATCATTAAGTCTCTCAGTATCATGTGGGCCATTTCCCTATAAGAAGAAATTACTTCACGACAAATGTATCTTCTGTACTTCAAGGAAAGTGGTAAATGGGTCAGGATGATTGATTATCCCCTCTACATTACTTTTATGTCATGCAAATCATGTAAACTTCTTCAATGGAAAATAGCTTTCGGCAAATGCTTAAAAAAAAAGAGAGGGGTATACGTATGTCTACATCTAAAAACTTTGATTTTAATGGCATAACCTGGTATTAATAGGAGAAAATACACACTGCCCGAGACAATAACTTCCATTACCTGGAGTCACAGATCAAAGATGTCACTCACCTAGTACAACATGTCGTTGTACTAGGTCCCCATACGGTCCATGTTTACCACAGCACATTTTCCTTTCCAGCTGTTTTTGTTGTTGCATTTTTTCCTTTTTTACAGAATCTTCTTTTTAGCTGTCCTGTTGAGTGCCATGTTTCCCTCTTTTTTCTCTTTCTTTGGGGTGGGTTTTGACATCCTCAGTGGGAGGAGAGGCTGTTTACTCGAAAGTTGTGTTAAATCGTCCCTCCCAGTATCACGCTGTGATTCCACCCAGCCAGCTTTGCCCCACTTTACCCTCTTCCCCCTCGTCTTCAGTCACCTTCTGTTCCCCCAACACGCTCCGCTGGAGTGAGAACTGTGCTCGGAGGCTTTTGAGGCAGATTTATTTATTTCCGGCGAAAAATGATGTATAGATGAATGGTGTACATAACCAGCTGGAGGGTTTTTATAGAAATTGAAGACTTTGGATGGATGGCTATAGAGGACATAACTAGGGCTGCAATCAACCAAAGAGAATCTTGGTCGACTGAAATTCGACCAACTCTATGACCAATCGATGGGTCGATGGGGGGGACAATAAAAAAATTAAAATCTTTACGTTATCTCTAGATTACCTTAATCTGCCGCAATGCCCTCTACTCTACCTGGTAGCCTAAATATCACATAAGTGCTGTTTGGAGGAAGTCAGTGGGTTTCAGATCCACTCATAAGTCTTATAGTCTATTAAACCATATGACCATTATAACAGAAACAACGGAGCCTATTCTTTTTTTATTCATAATTAATGTTATTTCTAACACAATATAGCCCTATCACTCCAAAATTAAATACATCGGTCTATAAAAGTGATTCTAATGGATTCAGTTGAGGAGAAAGGCAACTTATCAAAGATAAGATTTTCTTTCAAATGAGTGGAATGCTGATGAGCAGAATTAATGTAGGATTTCTAACGAACTACGGCCTATCTATCCAGAGGTGAAGCACGCAGCGTGACTACTTATTGGCAGCTGACATTAAGTTTGGATTCAAACTTTGTCATCATCGGACAGCGGGTGAAAATTAAATGGCCTGCACTTAATGCAAAGTATATGCACTCTCATCAGCATAGAAAACAACTCTCTCATTATTCCACATCAGCTCGGCCCAAGGAAACGGGTGCTCAGCCCTCGACTACATCAAAGCACTTTTCTTTCCACGTTTGTCCAGAGGCGGCCGTGAACAAAGCCTTTTTCAGCTTGAGGGAGGGAGGGGTGAGGTGAGGGAAAGACTCTGGTTAATGGAGAGAAACCAAGGGACTACTATCGGCTTGATATAGAAGCAGTAGCACAAGGCTCGGGCTTATACATTTGAGAGGAATAAATCGTTTTTTATTGTTTTATTTTTTACAGCGCTGCACGTTTGTTGTTTACTTTTAACAGTTTATCAAAAGATGAACATGACTTTGGAAAATGGTTCATTGTGCTGTTATTCATTGTTTGTAGTTTGATCATGGTGTTTTTTAAATACTTACAGCCACCGCACCCTTGCTCCTATATTGCAACATGTCGTGCAGCATACGACTACACTGTATAATTGATGATGGATTTGAAGTGTTTATGTTGCTGTTGTTTACTGTTTCCATCTGTTTCAATACACATGGACATAAACCCTGTTATTACACACACAGGGCTTTTGACAGATTATATTAAATCAATTATTATTTTTGTGATTCTATAAAATTAGATTTCTATAAAGTTCTGTTTACTCTTTTCCAATTACTTTCCCCCTCACATTGTGAACCTAATTATTTTGGATAAAGGGCAATTTTTATTGTTTCGTTGTTAAATATCATGTGTAAAAGCATACTATCTTAACCTTTAAACCCCAATTCCCTCTAAGGGGGATTATTTTAGCTGCTAAGGAATAAGAATCTGCATGAATGTAAATAATACATGAAGGTAAATAAAACAGGTAATCGGTGCAGATGTAAAACAATGTGTTGCCCCCCGAGCAAGAGCAAGCCAAAACAAGTTTTGCCTGGTCATGTTTTGAATGAGAATGGCTTCGTGTAACACACCGGAGCTTGTTCGTAGAGCTACCCTTGTTAATCCCAATAGCTAGAATATAATAAAGAAAACTTTCCAAACCCATTAATTCACTTCATTTGCTATTAAGCCTTTTATAAACGTAACCCTGGAGAACGCTTGTAGCGTGGCATTAGGCATGCATATGCAATTATACTACTGGTATATACTTGGAACCTTTTTAGTAAGTGGTGCTCAAAAAAGTTTTTTCAAGGTATTATAATTATATATATGATTGTTGTTGTTTTTGTTTGCTTTGTTCTATGGATGCAGGTAAAAACAACAAATGAATGTATGAAAGTTGTACATTTATTATATGTTTTATATTCCTCCTTTTTGTTATGCTTTCACAGGTACGGATTGAGACCGCCACTACTTTGAAGCTTAATATCCTTTGCAAATATAATAAATCAATAACCCATTAACTGTTTTGTTCTGATGTAAAAATCGGAATTACCTTCCCCAAACGTATGGCGATGAACATTTCACTTTAAATATCTCGCTGTTCTCTCTAAATGGAATTCAAATCCATTTTCTTTCCCTTAACACTTCCTCACCAGTTGACGATTTTGAATTCAGGACTGAGCAGTTTCTTCCAGTGAGTATATCCACACAGTTCAATAGAGAGTAAAATAATGGAAAACAAAACAATGCAGAGTGTGTCTGTCCAACAAGCCCCAAACATGAAATATGTTCCCTCACCTGCTCCCCCTCTCTTCCCACATCGCTCCGCAGTACTTGGAGTCAATCTTTGGGCTGCTCTTCCAGTTGCTGCAGCAGGTGACGGAGTGCGACACAAAGATGCAGGTGTTGCATGTCATCTCCTGCGTCATTGAGAGGGTCCACATCCAGGTAGGCTTTAAAAATGGAACGAATCCAAATGGGGATTGTCACCGAGGGGGGCGGTGGGTCAGAGGGAACTCAGCTTGCTTATTATCAGCTTACGGACCTCATACTGCTTAAGACCAGAGCTAAACTAAATATGCTTTGAGGAAACATGTTGACGTTGGGAATTATTTATTACTTTGTGATTACGAAATAAATTGAATTAGTTAATAAATTACATGAATAAGTCGTTCATCTCCCTGGGTTGGGGGGGGGGTGTGCATTCCATGGTGTCCAACCACTACGGTGGGCACAATTCCACCAACATAAAACAAGCAATTATACAGACAAGAGACTGGCACAGTTTTTGTTTATTTTGTCCTCCAGAAAACATCAATGGTTGTGAAAAAGCCATCCCACTTTTTGCATGAATTCCTTTCTCAGCCTCTCCAATAGTTTAGTCTGCCTGCCTGGCCTTTGTTTTATTTATTTTGGCTTCTGCCCAGTAACTTGCTCTGATCCACTTAACTGCCGTCCCATGAATTTGACCTTCTTCTTGACCCCCTCTGGCTCTTTTACGTTGTTTTTATAGCTTTCTCTTAAATTATCCCTTGACTCAAATCTGTCACAGAAAATGGCTTTCATCCTCCCAAACTGTCAGTTTAGTTAGCTATCCTCTTGTCACTGGCAACCGGCTAAACTTCCAGAAGTCAAATTAATATTTCATCTCTCAAGAGATTTTTTGCCCTCCCCGCAAACACGCACACCAGAGATAAAAAGACAGCAGCAGTGGAGAAAGCTCAAGTGATGAAGCCACGGTTGGACCATGAGAGCAAAACAAACATGACGGCACACAACAGGGTTTTTAGTCCTTCTGGATGGGCTTGTTGTGCTCTGTTAGATAGTGTGAAGAACTGTTTTTCACTAGGCATAAGCTCACATTTGGGCATCCCGTCGTCATTTGGTTTTCCGCTATCTCATTGTAATCGAACAAGCCGTGCAAAATGTTATGGCTTGGATGAGGCTTTAACAGTACTAGTTAGAAATGACTGTAGCAGACAACCCTTTTAAATGTTTTTTTCTGAATAGTTGTGTTGGTTGATAATAGGTGATAATGGCCTGATTAATCTACATTCATGCTACTACATAAATGGGATAGTTTATTATATTAAAACAGTGCTCTGCAACAAAAATATTACTTAATTACTCATATTTTTAATTCGTGTATATATATATATATTACTGATTGCCATACATCCATATGGTTATTTTTGTTGTCAATTGTCTCTAATTTGGGATGTTAACAACTATGTCAATAAATGATTTACAAATGTAATTTAACTGAGCTGAATTGTGATGGATGAATTGCTATCATGGTGATCACACTGTATATTCCAATAATATGTCCTCTGGCAAGTTTGAACGTCTTTTGGGAAGAACTAAGCTAATGTAGTAACTGTAGTCGTTTTGCTGCATTTTAACATATTTTGAATGGGTAACAGCAGCTGCTGTAATCAATCAAAACCGGGCTTAAGTAATAAATATGCTCACAACGCAGCAGGGAAAATGCTTTCTTACATTTTTAAAGGCCCCCTAATTTACCACCATGTGTGATGATGATTAGCCATTACAGGCCATTTAAGAAATTGACCCTCTAATGACATCACAGTTGAGAATGACCACCATGATTAATGATGGATAGATCAGCAACAGCATCAACATCACACCTGCTGTTAAAATATGGGCCCTTTAACATTCCCTCAGCCTTGTGTGGATGCTGCAAATATTCTGTCATATGCACACTGGTCCTTGGCTGCAATAAGTAGTTTGCTTGGTGAGACACTTTAGTGTGAATGTGTGTGAATTCTATGTGTGATTTTTTTTTTTTTTTTTTTTTTTTTTTTTCTTTCTTCTCTGGATTAGATCCGGCCATATGTAGGCTGTCTGGTGCAATACCTGCCTCTGCTCTGGAAGCAGTCTGAGGATCATAACATGCTGCGCTGTGCCATTCTCACCACTCTCATCCACCTTGTCCAGGTAGGGACACACGCACACGCACACCTACACGCACACACCGACTACACACCCACAGTCAACTCATGTACATCATCAGAATGTAATACGTGTGTGTGATGACACAGTTGTTTCTCTATAGTCGGAACATGGTGATCAAAGAAGAGTTTTCTGATGTTGCCCTTTTATAACCAGAAAAACCATCTGTTTCTGTGGTTCTGTGGGGATGGTGGGTTTGGGAATTGTTGCGTGGGAAGGAAGATACAGAGAGAAAATGGCCATAAACACATTGCCAGTGCCTTATTCACAGTGCCCTGCATGTGAATGAATCTGCGTTCAGGCAACTGATGGAAATATTTTTCTGAAAATGCAACGCAATTGATTTAAAAAGGATATGTACAAAGTTGAAGGATTCTTTGTACGGTTTTTTTATTTTAAGTGTTCAAAATGCAAAGTGATGAAAATAGTCTGGCGAGCATGGAACAAGGGGCTACAATAAAAACAAAATAAGAGTAGATGGCTTTGGCTCTGGGCATGGAGGAAAAATGGACTCATTGGATAGACAACATAGACATGTTTGGTTGTATTTAAAGGGACAATATGTAACATTGACAAATATTGTTTAAAATGGATACTGCAGGCCAAATTCACAATATGGGAGAGAGATGCCTCCGCCCGCCCCCTCCTCCCCAGACTCAAAGCACACGCGGGTTGCCAGGTTGATGACGGCGAAAGCACACTAGCGCAAGACGAGCCAAGCGCATCATTAGATTTTAAGACGAGCACAATTATTATTTGTTCGACAATGGCAAGCGATGACGAGTGCTACACTGTAAGTTGATCAGCTAATGTATATGTTTGCAATTTATTTATTGTTTGCAAATTATAAACCAGCTTGTGTGGCATCCGTCCTGAATTTCTTCTTGGCTGTTAGCTGTCTCCATCTTTCAAATGCAACTCCCAAGATTTACCCCTGTTTTAGCAGGGACAGGTCATGGAGCTTTTTTCAAAATTCAAGACCAGGCTTTTTTGGTCGGGTAGAATCTAGTACATTCTCAGTTGAAGGAGAAAATACTGGCTGTAGCATTGTTGCCGGAGCAGCAAGTATTCAGTCTTGGGGTGTAGCCTTTATCTCTGATGACTTATCATTGCCATTTTATGATTAAGTACAGTACATTAGTTACATACAGCTCTTTTAGTGTCCTGTGATGTTGAACGCTACTCTTTTTTCCAAATTGAGATGGACAAATCGTCTATTGTATAAACTCTGTGATAACTGTTGACTCCAGGCACACTGAATTTTAGTAGCAGGTGGCCACTCTATTTGTTTCTGGCGTAAATTGTGTTTTTAAAGGCCTAGTGTGTTGCTGCCAAGAACAGGCTCCAAATTGTCTCCCAGAATTAGCTTGTATCCAAATTGGCCAGGGTTCTGTGCCATTGAATGACCCTTCCCCCCCCTCACGCCCTAACCCATCACAATTGGGTACCGTTACGGTCATGAAAACCTGGAGCCATTCCCTGGCTGTCTGTCTGCCTTTTCTGTTCTTACTTATTAGCTTTTAAACTAAAAGATGATTAAATAAATCAAAATAAGTCTACCGTTTTCTCTCTCCGGTTGGATTGCCGTAACCGCCAGAATAGTTATAACTGCATATCATTGAAGAGTCAAACAAAACAACGACCAGTAACATAATAACATGCCACTCATTGCAGCATTATTGCTGCTCCTGTAGACGGTAAGGATAAAGCAATTTATCATGTAGTTTCAGTAGATGCTCACCTGTCAGAATTACCGCTATTTTAAAGCCAAGACAATAGTCCTGAGTTGAGTTCAGATGTGGCAGCAGCATCACAAACTGTTGTTAGTCAGTCAGTAAATCCAATTAAGACATATCACGCCTGGGAAACCCAGCAACTACATAAAACGACTGCATCAAGGTATAACTGACAAATAGAAAGGCAAGGGTAGCATCTCTTTGGCAAATAACAAAACAATGAAAATAGAATTTGCAAAGCCCAGTTATTTGCATAATCATCACTCAGATGTTCAACTAAACAAAAACAAGACCGAAATACCCCCAGGCAGGAGCGCCACTCCTCTCGACAGCACTGAGCCGATCCCCATCCTCGGTGCCTGCATGTGGGCAGTTGCTGCTGGTTCACTCCACAGCCAGCCAACGCAGGACCCAGCAGTGCCAACTCCTGAGGCCCAAGTCTCAAGCCATTTGTCTGAACTGTTTGCATGTCAATGCAATGTCTTAAGTGCCAGGTCTCAAGACCGGTTCAAGTGTAGTACTAAAAAGGTGTTCAAATATTTGAAGTATAGGTAGGTGGGGGAAAAAAATCCCTTTCCAAGCAACCCCCATTTTTTTCTACTTCATGGACACTGGTCACTATGCAGGATACTTGCACAGTATAAATACAATTGCACAGGATAATTTGCGTATGTATAAGAATGAATAAATAGCCTATACAACCTGAGATAAACTGTTCAAAGCAGCTTGGATGTTGTAAGTGGTGGGTTACGGTGACAGAGACAACAGTGTTGCATTATGTTATGCAAGTGTTTAAATAGTTGACCTGCCGTTGGAACGAAGGACCTTCGGAAGCGCTCCTTCTTACACCGTGGGTGTAGCAGTCTGCCGCTGAAAGAGCTGCTTAACGCCCCCACAGTCTCAAGTAGGGGGTGAAAGGGGTTGTCCATGATTGACGTCAGCCTGGCTAACATCCTCCTCTCACCCTCCTTCTCAATGGAGTCTAGAGGGCAGTCCAGGACAGAGCTAGCCCGCTAACCACTTCATGTGTATATATTTATTGTCTATTTTTAATGAGAAACGAGGTGTTAAGCAGTATTGTATAATTAAGGAAAGTTAATTGCTTTTTACCTTATTTCATTGCGTATATATTGAATATATTTAAACAATGTCAGCAAAGTGTTTGGCAAAGTTACCAAAATTAGTTTGTTTATTTATTGTAATTGGGAAGTATCTACTGAAAAATATTATTGACCAGCTTTCGCAATTACATGCAGATTTGTTTTTAACAAATTGCAGCCTATACATAATTGCGGTCATTAATCGTGCAGGTTTAGTAGAAATGTGATTTATTGTGAAACACATCTAATTTACTTAAAGCTGTCTGTTTTCCAATGATTTGTTAGAGCAGGTAACAAATAAGTTGGCACACTTTCGTGATACATATTTCTTTGAGAAATTGTATCTGCCATTTTTAATTTATACATATTTCTATATTTTATTGGAAAATATTGTGACTTTGTATTGCTTGTTTTTTGCATTAATGTAGTCTCTCTCTCTCTCTCTCTCTCTCTCTCTCTCTCTCTCTCTCTCACAGTGCATACGGAAAGTATTCACAGCGCTTCACTTTTTCCACATTTTGTTATGTTACAGCCTTATTCCAAAATGGATTCAATTTATTTTTGTCCTCAAAATTCTACGCACAATACCCCATAATGACAACATGAAAAAAGTTTTTTTTAAATGTTTGCAAATTTATTAAAAATAAAAAACGAAGAAATCACTTGTACATAAGTATTCACAGCCTTTGCTCAATACTTAGTTGTGGCACCTTTGGTAGCAATTACAGCCTCAAGTCTTTTGGAATATGAAGCCACAAGCTTGCCACACCTATCTTTGGCCAGTTTC
>OOFG01063168.1:0-19950 GCA_900323295.1 Molva molva | reverse complement strand
TTAATCAAATGTACCACAACGATACATAAACGAGGCTTTATTATTATTATTTGAGTAAGCTAGCTATACATTTGGCAGTATGCTATGATACCATATGCCACACGGGGAATCAGATTTCGATAGACCTTTCGTGACAACAGCCGCGGTATTATAAGCTGGTGACTCGACCGGGAGAACAAGTCTCGGGTGAGCTCACCGCGGCTAACTTTACCTTAGCCACTCGAGCATTCTAGAACACTCAATGGCAGTTTTTCGGTGGATTTCGATTTTCGGGGATAAACTCAAAGTCCCAAAAAATAAACCTTCAACAGAGTTGTAGCTTAGACATTGGTGAACATTTCAGTATACAGCTATCGCTAAGGCCAGCTAGTCTAAGCTCAAAGAAAGAAAGGGATATCCAATGAATTGCTGCCAGCCTGGTCCGGGACCGCATGTCGAAACCTAGATGCATCGTCCGTATCTGGGCTCCTCGCAGAAGATAGATACCAAATCGGCTGGGTTAACAGTGACTACCAGGCCGTTTCCTCTTCGCACAAGGCTATATAATGCATTTTGCTATGTATGGCAAAATGCAATCTTTATTTACCAGGTTTCCAGCCCAGCAAAAATGTGTGTCCTCTTACTAAATTACTGATGTATCGCCATAGGAACATTGCAAAAATGTAATATGCAGTGATTCTGAGACAGAATCCCTGAGTTGTTTTTCATATGGGAATGAAACTAATATCTGATACCTATGGTTGGTTGCTACAGCCATTTGAAGACATACTCTCCTATTCAACCCAATTGTAAGTACCGCAGCAATGTCGCCGTGTAGCATCTACAAAAACGTTCGGGTTAGGGGGGCATTTTTTAAATTCCATAGTGTTCAAATTCAAGCTAAAACAGAGGGTTCACTTCCACTTGAAATGTACAGTTAAAGCACCAATAGAACTTGTAAAACAAACATTATATTCGTTATGAATATATTAGTATATTATATTATCTATTAATTTATTTTTTGAACCCTGCAAATTAAGCAGTCTGCAATATTTCTGAAGAATTACAACAAGCTTTTGCCATTTTCGTAGGGCTTGTATGAGGTAAGATCTTAAGCTACCTGCACCCATTTGATCCCAAATAAGAAGATTGGGCTTATTGCAAATTTGATGGTTTTCCTGCGGACCATAGAGAGATTTGATCAGAATGAAGTAAAGAAGTAAAGCCTTAACCCCCTAAAGCCTACTTTGTCTAACGCATGCGGCTAGAGTCCAGTATACTCTGCTGCAAAGGCAACAGCAGGACAGACATATCCATTCAAATGCAAGTACGCTATATAGGGAATGGAGACATTTTCTAAACATAAACTGTCCGTTAATCAGGGAACTTGACCATAGAAGCTTAAATAAAAACTCATCAAAGGCACTTGGAAAAGTATTCTCTGTAGTTCAGGGGATACAAAAGTCAAGTACACTCAAGAACAACTGTAGGGGAGAAAACATTGCCAGGTGCAGTCAAATGTTAATGTTTATTTAAAGTAAAACTTTTCCTCCCTGTGACATCTGTTCCAGTGTGCCAAAAGTTTTATCAGCCAGACCCAAATCTGTTTCCCATGACAAAACCACT
This sequence comes from Molva molva, assembly GCA_900323295.1. NCBI lineage: Eukaryota > Metazoa > Chordata > Actinopteri > Gadiformes > Lotidae > Molva > Molva molva. The sequence goes on along the minus strand of OOFG01063168.1, from coordinate 18,345 downwards.
GAGTTAATTGAATCATGAAGCAAGAATTGCATGTGTAACATTACAAAAAAATAATCTCATCTCTGCAAACAACCTTTCAGAGCTTGGCCCACATCCCTGAATCCGTGAACTCCAGGTCAAGAAGTGGGGTAATCATTGTGATTTGATGGGATTAATGCCACCATGAGGTCTAACTGACTGGTCTAGGCTGGAAAGGAAAGGCTGCAGCTTGCTCTCAGCCAGGGATATTAAGCACACTTAAAACTCAACTGACATGACAGATGAAACGTTCTAATGACCACTTTCATGTTTGAGCTTGATCCCTTCCATGCTTGTTACTGCTGCTACATGCTGACATTTGCATTAAGACTTCCATTTTTTCTTTTCTTTTTTGCAAAGTCCTTGTCAACATTTTATCATTGCCTTAATTAAGCACTTAGAGGATCAGTGTTTGAGTCAGACTGCACGCTCCCAAATTTGTCAGAGCTTCAACACTATCATGATCCATGTGTCTCACTATCAGAGTTTTCCTAATTTCAGACAGAGACAAGACAGTAAGTGGCTTTTACTACTAAAAGGCATGTATGATAAGTAAAGGACTTTCTGTCAATAGAATGCTTACAATTGAGTTCAAAGTTCATTATTTTTTTATGTAATAAATTATCTACTTTGTCGTCGTATTGTCAAAAAAAACAAATGACTAGTTATCTTGCCATTGTAATAAGAACATTTCAATAGAGAATTAAAATGTTCCTCCTGACAGACTGTAAGAACGTTTCTACCTATCTCTTATTTATGTCCCACATGAAAGTAATTTTGTGAGCATTTTCTCTATGCTCATCCTTGTAACCTCTATAACCCTCATTCCTGTCCTGTTCAAAAAACTCAAAAAAAGCTAAATTACAACATTATCAAAAATAGCACCACATCCAGCAAATAAAAATAGAGCATCTCTTTCTATTTGTATCAATCCAAATGAAGTAAATTATTAGGGAGCAGGACTATGCATCTATTACCATCCAACATGTCTGGCATTTGAGCTTTGCATAGTTGATGTGCATAGCGTTGGATGCCCCATCTCCTATTATTTAAGATTATATCATTCACAACATTGTAAAGGTCATCGGTAGATTGTAGGTATCTATTATTAAAAAGACACCCTTGCAATGTCCATAACCTTCAGAGCATGATGAATGTAATACAGTTTTAAATAGATTGCCACACTCTGCATGCATTTAAGCTGGCCAGTTTATCATAACAGGTACTCTCTATATATTTGTTCTCCTGTTTCTTACTGAAGTGGTGCAATTATATGTTCAAATGTTGCACATTATCCAGCTAAAATCATTTAAATTAAAGAATGAAACAGACCATCAAAGTATATTTTTGCAGTAAATGTAGGGTAAGCATGTGACTAGTAAAAGTACGGAACAGAACATGAACCTTCATTGTATAACCTTCACACTTATCACAAAGCATTGCTTATCCTGGAAGCTTATATTTTGTATTAATTGTATATAAGATGCCATTTTTGCCATGGTATAATATCTCCCTTAAAGTATTTCATGTCGGCTGAATGAAGATTTGCCTTCTCATTGTCATTATGCTAATGTTGTGGGTGTCAATCATCACAGTTAGGGCTGAAACATTCAATAAATTACTTCAATACATACACACACTCATGAATCAAAGCAAACAATGTAATTTAACAGTGGATGGGACTTGAGTGCATTCATTTAGTAACAATTTACTAGATAATATACTAACAATAAGCTCTCCAATTGGCTCCGCAGATGGTAGTCCATTTACTTAAAAGTCTATAATGAACAATTGCAATAAAAGCCATTGAAATCAAAATCAAAAACAAAAAAACATAACACTGGAATTCACACTCTTGCACAGACAGACAGACAGACAGACAGACAGACAGACAGACAGACAGACAGACAGACACACACAGTACATGTTCAGATAAAGGATGCATTCAGGTTCCATATGTGCAGTTCTCACTCATAGGAAGCCCAATGGGGCAGACTGGATCCAAGACAATGGGACAGCAAGAACAGAGGTACAGGAGCCAGAAGAAGAAGGAATGCATTGTCTGAACCACGAAACAATGGAGCCTCTTGTACCAAAGGCCAGATAGCTGCTAACAAAGTGTCTACCTTTAGTCAGCAATGAATATGTGTGAGACTGGTTAAAATTTTTTAGTGCAAACCCCAACTCCAAGGTATTCGATTACCGTAGTGTTTCTGTGATCATTAGATCCTCCTCCTTGTTGGTACAATAAGATAATTATTGCCGTATAGCCATTTGATATCATGCCACAATAAAACGTAATGCTCTGAACATTTTTTCGAAGCATCTTATGCTCTGGTTTCCTTTGCATTTTACAATCAGCCAAATAACAGAAAAACTGTGTGTGAGACCACCACTTTTCAGCATTAAGGTCATGCACCGTCAAGGTCAAAGTTGATCAAGTTTGCATTTTTGGTAAGAAAAAAGAATCCATGGAGACTAGCGATACTATATACTAGTGTGCTTAATTGAAACACAAAAGAGTCACTTCTCCAGGCAATGCACGCCTGGCTAACAAATAACATAAGACAACACTTTGCATAGATTTGTTGAATGAAGTCTAGTGACGTCCTGCATGGCATTCAGCGTGGCACATTCTGAGGCAAAATGCTAATTATGACAGGATTTGGGGCTACAGGGTTCCATAAGGCGATGGCCGATCAACAGAGATGTTGGTCTATTCCCTTCCCAAAGGTTCCTGCCACAACTGTTCCTAGCTAATTAGTGATACCAACTGAACATCTTGTCATTGTGGACTACCAAGCTGCAAATGCCCCCACAGTTACATATTGACTGCACAAGAAGACAGGAATGAATGGATGAAAGGAGTCCAACTTTGTTGCCATAAATAGTGCTTTTTCAAAAGGAAATCTCATCATACCAGTCTTATGCAAATGGCTGTGTTTGCTGTTTATTCGATTGTCATTTATTCTGTTCAAAATGCTCAAAAGGCCTGAGATGATAAAGCAGAAGTTGACTGCTTTATCATCAGAGTGAATTAAGCTAGGCTTCAAGAGGACAGCCTGGCAGTCGTGGTGCTTGTGTGTGTGTGGCCCATTAAGAGAAAGCCTAGCGGTCTTCTAGCCCTCTGCTCTAGAACCACACTTGGTGTAGAAGAGACTGAGTTTTGTCTGACTCCTGAGGCAAGTATGTTTCCGAATGAGGAAAGACAGTAGGGAAAGCCGTGACCCACTTACACGCTAGCTTTCTTCTACATGTTGACCGCACACTGTGGAAAAAAATTGTTAGTGGGCAACTTCTTCTGCATTTTTCTGGCCCGCTTCAAAGAGAACTGACGAGGCAGAGAGGGGTAAACGCGAGCAATGTGTGGCTGCTGACCCAGTGAATCAGACTGAGTGTCTTCAAGTCATTAACCTGCTCTTCAGCCAACAACCTGGCAGACTTACTTGATATTAACATGCTGTTGACCTGCTAATGATACCCTTCTGGTTTTTACGATAACTAACAAATATCAGCTTTGTAAAACACATATGTCTTATCAAGAGAACAGAATTCTCCATTTTCCTTCTGTAACCATTAGACGACTGAAAAGAGGCATTATAGCTTTTTCTAGCTACTCGTTGACTAGCCTATTAAAGTAACAATAGCCTAGTCATTAGGCTAACGTAGTAAAAGTATTATTCCTTGGTCATGGTTTGAGATTTACTATCGTAAGAGAGAACAGTAAAACGGGCATAAGATAGAAAGCATATTTACGAGTTAACGGTAGTTAAATCAACAGTTACTCATCATTACTGCTCAGTCACCACGCAGCCGTCAGTTCTCTCCATCTCTGTAACCCAGATCCGTGTCAAATGATACCAGAGGTTCAGAGATTCACACTTGAAACCCAAGCTGCACCAGTTAACCTTTTACTGGTAATTAGATGGTATCAAGGTAGCTTTAATGCAGCATTAGTGCAATACCAGTTTGCAGTATAGAGAGCACTAGCCTACTTACATTCTCCTTCAGTATCGTGAAGATTAGCCTACACATGTTCCAAGTATTTGAGTATTTATTTACCTGCAGCAAAGTTAACTACACTGCTTTCTGATCTCCTCAGGCAACTGAAAGCTTGATTTTTGAATAAGGGTCTATAGCAGGCCTTTTCAATTAGGCCCGTGGATCTTTTCTATTCAGTACACAGTTATTTATTAGAACTTGAGCATCAGAATAATTTTTCAGTTTAAAATAAACTGTTTCTGAGGAAGAATCAGAGCCAGTTCAATGTCCTCCAATATGGAACCATTTTATCGGTTTTGTCCTGCCGCTACGACCTGCCCATGACCCCGTGCGCACGCCAACATCTGTCTGCTGTGGCAAGACATCCCCATTCCCATATGTTTGATCTGCAACATGACTATCGCAGAAACAAAGAATACAATCGGATAAGGCACTGCATCGCGTATCACTTAAAATTCAATGGAATATATCCGATTCGGTTCACATGCTTGTTGAATCAAAGTTAAGAGCCTCTCGGACAATTACCAACAGAGGGTAGCTATAGGGGTGTGCAGTACACCGGTGTCATGGTCATCACCGGGATAAATCAATAATAGCTAATTGTACAAAATAAGGCATTTCATTTTCTTCAAAAGTTAAGTTGTGGTATGAATATTTAGTCTGTATACAGCAGTGGTCACCAACCCGTTGATCGCAATCAACTGGTCAATCTCGATGGCATTTTGAGTGGATCACAAGCATTTGGAATGAAAAGTAAAAAATATATATATAAAAAAATCTTTGCGAATCATTACAATGACAAGCGCATGGCAACTCTTAACATCTCACTCGTGCAATCAAAGAGCACTTTACATCCCGCTTTTTTACGACATTTCCATGTGACACTTGCAACTCTGGTCAAAACATTAATGCCACCTTGTGGTCTGTATTAGTGAGTTCACAAATTCCTCATACAACAAATCCAATTATTTCAATACATTTGATTTTTGCTGTATACTGTTAATTTCATATACAGTTATTTTGCTAAATAAATGCTAGTAAAATAGTAAATGGCCTGTTATTATATAGTGTTTTTCAGACCAGTGGCCACTCAAAGTGCTTTACAATTATTGCCTCACATTCACACACACATTCATACACCAACAGCATTGTCAGCAATGCAAGGCGGGTTAAGTGGGACAGGGACACCTCTACACTCAAACCAGCAACCTTCCGGTTGCCAGACAACCCACTCTACCTCCTGAGCCACTGCCACCGGTAATAATATTCTCCCATGTCTCTCTTTCATAAGGATACGTACCATTAACTCATTATATTATCAAAATATTAACTATATTTACATAAAGGGACAGGACAGGCTACTCCTCCCAAAACTAAAAAAAAAGTAATACCGTGATATAATACCGTCACCGTCCAACAAGTGAAAAATACCGTGATATTAAGTTCAGGTCATATCGCCCACCCCTAGCAGCTATAATGGCCCGGTCCTGTTCGGAACGAGAGAGTACCATAGCCTCCCTCCGTGTTGCATGAATTCTTGTTACAAAAACGAAACCCTTCACAGATTCTGAATCAGTGAAAGACTGCATGCTAGCTGTCCTTGAAGTTATAATAATAACACAACAACGATCAGAAGAGACGAAGCTATTCCGATTCGAAATGAATTTGGGTAATTAAAAACAAGCTTAGGTGAGGTCGCTGGCAGTCGAAGAGGCAACAGACCACAGCGATGTAGCAGAGATGTGCATGTATTCTTTGTTTTCGAGAAGATTTGCTCGCCTCGGACTTCTTTTGAATGTAAATAACATGATCACTTGTTGCTTGCTGTATTTACATTTCAGGCAATTTCTGTTTAATGTTAATAATATGATCAGTTGTTGCTAGATAGATTTTCCAGGCCATTTATTTTGATGAAAAATAACAGAGGTCTATGCAGAAATGTATAAACTAACTGCCCTGTTTTGTATGTGAGATTCAAAATGTCAGTTTCCCCCTAACGCGAGCCACTGTCCCTGTGGCGGGAATCTTTCCGCTCGTGGGACACACCGTTGGAAGGGAAGCCACAGAATGAACACCTTATAAATACCCCTCCTCTTTTGCTTTAGCTTCTTGACGCAATCATCGCTGATTCGCCCATCGATTTGATGGGGAGTAATCCAAAATGTTTCCTATATCTTTTGGTTAATAGTGAAATAGGTATCATCAATCTGGTATTATTCTTAAAAAAAAAAAAGCCGAACATGCAATAGGTGACAAACTTATCTATCATGAGTAGGCTACTTCCTTTCGCTAAAATCGTCACGTTTTACAATAGACAGCTTTTGTCTATAGCCCATCATGTCACATCAATCTTCAACATCACCATTCACTACCTCAGATTATTTTGGAAGGAGCCGAGGTCTCCCCGTTCAGTGGAAGATTATGAAAGCTGCGGTCAATCGACAAGTTATGCATATAAACTATAGGCCTATTATATAGTTTCAGTCAAACCTCAAAGAGAAATTAAAAAAGTGAAGGGGCTTTTTCAATCTTGATTAGGAAATCACGTCTGTCAAACTGAAATTACAGCCTACGTGAATACATTATTTAGCTCAACCACACACTGGCTGCTGATGCTCCAAATGCCAGGCAGTAAATTATGATCTATTTCAAACAGACACATTCTCACGATTAATAATTCCAACAGTCGCCCGACGAATCAGTCATTTTCTGCTTGCCAGATGGCAAAATACATTTTTGAACGGCATCGATCAAACATAATTAGGCCGACGGTGTAATTCCATAATAAAAACCACAGGGACCACTGACATTGAACACGACTACAACATGCAAAGCAATCACTTTTCCACTCACCTTTCACCAAGTGCGGGACAGCGACGCTCACACAGAGGACGATGGAAAGGAGAAGCGGTCCCATCCTCGCTCAAAAGAAGGCTCTCTTCAAATGCCACTGATGTAGCCTATTGAATAACGGAGCAATACACTTAAGTTATTATTGTTCCCTTGGATGTGGGACCGTCCGCAGAGCGATTGTAGTATATCCCCCACTGGGGTGCGTTAAGTCCCTTTTTTTGGTCTCCGTCTGAGAGAAAGTCGGTATGGTTACACACAACCTGGATATTTCACCTAGAGGAGAAACAAGTGACACTGACAGCGAAGTCCCTCCTGCTGTGTCCCCTCTATCTTACCGCAGCGGTGCGATGGAGAATGTGTGCGATTGCTGCTGCTGCGGCCGAACGGAACGTCTCATCGAGTGTTCGTGAGCATATCAGACTCAAGGAAGAAGGAGTGCGCGAACACGAGAAAAGTGCGATTCACTGTTGGTCATATAAAACCGACTGGGGCGCTGTCTCACTGATAAATACAACGCCTTGCTCCTCCCCGCACGTGCAGCTACTACCGGATGAAAATAATCGCTCAATGTTGGATTGGGATTTCAGCGATAAAATGGGCCACTTCAAGCACTGGTCGTTGCTGAACCCTAGTGTAAACCCCAAATATTTATTTCTCACGGTTTGATTAGGACTTGTGAATGAGCGACCACTGGGGGGAAAAAAACATAAATGTTTAATGCATACTACAATCAACCGATAGGAATAGCTATTTTGTAAAGTGTCTTTCTAATTGAGATCACACCTCACAAAAAACCCAAGGCGCTGCTGTACAAAGTAGGTAGGCAGCAGCTTTAAAAAGCTTTTTTTTCTGGATGTAGGCTTTCATTGCATTTTTTGAAACAGAACCACTTTCTTAGTACAATTACAAAACAAACCATTGCTATTTAGGTGATAAAAGGTGTTACATAGACATGGCTAATACATAGAGCTTTTTGAAGCCATAGACTGCTCTATAGTCTAATGTATAGGTAACACCTTGCAATAAGGGTACATTAATTAACCATTCATTTTAACATTAGTTAATTCAGTTAGCATAATTATATAGCATTAGCATATGGTAAGGTTTTCGTATTATAGTTCACTTCTTGTTAGTTAAAGTTACTCTGGTTGCGCTGGCACACCATCTCCAATCCTTTGACTTAGTGTTTTTGATTTTTTTCAGGATCTTTTTCACTTAATTATTATTTTATAAATGTTTTGCTTAAGAGGTATGAGACACATTAGATAACTGTTATTTAACTGTTAGTTAATGCTCAATACTGCGTTAACTTATGTTTATTAATGGTTGATATATGCACCCTTATTGTAAAGTGTTACCAATCTAGATTGTTTGCCCAATGGACATGATAGGATGTCATGTATATTCGATGTGGCTTTCTTCTTTTCTATCCTCCATTAAAATGTTCCATCTGTTTTACTGAAACTATGAAAGCAATATGTATCCTGTACTCTTTACCTAACAATGTCCAAGAACTGTTAAGTGGAAGGGGTACACATTTAAAAAAGATCAGAATATAAAGATGATACTCTAATACTATTACTAAAATAATCCCGTCTGCTAAACCCTTAATGAATTGATGACATTCCTGTGACTAGTTTCAAGCATTGTTTTTCTCTCTCTCTCTCTCTCTCTCTCTCTCTCTCTCTCTCTCTCTCTCTCTCTCGCTCTCTCCCTTTCTTTTGTCAGATACTTCAGAATAATTTGAAAGACTTCTGTGCATGTTGCTGCCATGCTTGTTGGTTATCTACAAACATGTATAATCAAACTTCAGAACCTTCTCAAGCTAACACTCCACGTTGTCTTGTGTTTGCTGCTGGCTCGACGCAAAGAGCTAGCTTCTCTCATTAGCATAGTTTCAAAACCAACTGGAGCACTGCAGAGATTTTCCTCTCAAGTGCCGGCTCCCTGATTTGGTTCACAAGATTAGACTTTTATTTGATGGTGGTTCCACTACCGTGCCAATGGGACCCACATGACCACTGGACACAGGAGCATACATGCATGGCTCTTGGTGAGGGGATTCTACCTGTATTCAAACCTGAGAGTACTAGTTCCATTCGTTGCAGATGTGTGCTTAGTTCCACAGTTACTGTGAGCTGCCATCTCACATAAAACGCAGATGGCAGTGGCCCATTGTCGTTCTTCCCTCTATGTAAACCTATGATATCAACCACCTAAAAAACTCCATTCATAAAAGGGATTTTGTGTAATATGTAATGTTCTGATTTTATCGACTCCAAAGGGAAGCGAGCTGAAGAGAGTTAGTGGACAGACATGGAGACGACTGATTTCTCTGGGATACCTGCACTGCGAGGTTCCTTCACCTCCCCTGCACTGTAGGAACTCCAATTTGTAGAACAAATCCTGCAACGTCACAGCACTAAACCTACTCACAACGGGTCTTTCTTTGAACATGAGTGCATCGGCGCTCCTTTGACCTTGTCTTCACTTGGCTTGTTGAGAGGCTCAGGCTGGTGAATCCTCTAGTCTACAGCACACCATCCATCCTAATTTAGACCGCAGGGACCCATTTAGGATGAGCAACGGCCCGGAAAACACAGTGACCTTCTCATATTTGACTCTTAAACTGTTGTGGTTTTTATTTTTTTTATACTTTCATACTTGCCAGAGTGGACACTGTGTTTTCCCGTTTGTGTCGCTCGGAAGGGCTGTGTGTGCCACTTTTCCGTGTTTATCGACAAATTAAGGCCATTATGGTCCGGATGACCTGACCCACATGAGCCAGCGAGTGATAAACGTTTCATGAGCCTTTAGGATGCAGAGCCTTACCATGGAAACCCAACAGTACTTTATGTCTTAAAGATCTATACGTTAAGTCAGGATTCCTAATATTGGATGGAGCCATTGTAATCGAATGTGCCTTTAGCGTTCGTTTAGCACTGCCATTATAAGGTTTATTAAGGTTAACAAAAAAAAAAAAATAGATAAGGAATGAAAGTGGATAAGGGCACAGCTTCCCTCGTCTGTTTCATTGCCTCTTTCACCGCCTGCATCAGTATTCTCCCGCTTTACTCTCAGTGTGGCTCTCTCTCTTCTCCTCCTATTGGCTCTTACATGCTGGGATATGGGGGTTATGTGTGTGTGTGTGTGTGTGTGTTCATGAGCATGTGTGCACGTGCGTTCATGCGGGATCGTATTCTCTTGCTCCCTTTTCTCATCTCCCATGTCTTGCCGTCGTTGTGCTCTCCCTACCAATCTCAATCTGTGCATCAACTTCATGGATTGCCTCAGCATTTGCAAAAGGAAAACCTAACAAAAGCCTTGGGCAAAGTAAGGGCAGGAGAAGAAGACACCGCAAAGGGAACGGGAAAGAGAAGGTGGCAGTGGTGTGGTTGAGAAGAAGAGTGTATGTCTGTTTGTGTGTTTGTTTGTGTGTGGGTGGGTGGGGGATTGGACGGATGGATGTGTAGTGGCAGATAGAAGAAGAGATGTATGGAGAGACTGGGGGAGCCAGAGTGGTGGGCTGATTGGCGCTGTAAGGCAGCCCAGCAACATCAAATTAGATAGTCTCAGAACAGAGACACTGAATTAATTCCAAGGAGAATATTGCATTGTATGTTCTCTCCCCTCCCTCACAAGCCATGGGCCAACAAAGCAGAATATTGTGCCTTCAGCAGACATCTTGATTCCTCTCACTCACTCCCAGGCCATTGATAGTACTACCATTGGCCCTGGACTTTCTCTCTTTATTATCCCTGTGCTTATTATACTATTTTATTTCATTGTCAAAGTAATCACCCCCAATAGAATAAGGAAATGCTTTCATAAATTACCTGAGAGAGATCTGATTGTGATATTTATTAGAAAACATTTCACATTGAATCTAAGATTGCAGCCTGTTTGACATGACTGGGAAAACAGAATGGCATTGGGAAGGGAACATACTCCAAGTCCCAGAGTCATTAACAGTACTTTCTATTATCCTCTCTCCCACTGTCTGGCCATAATAATGGTGATGAGCCACTAAAACCCCTTCTTGTCTGGTTTCCACTTTGAATACAGTTAAGGAGACAACCTGGCTACCTCTGTCCTATGCTAACCTACGCTACAAAGATCTGACAAAAAAACTGCATTTTCAATTAAAGCAGCTTTTGGGGATTATATGAGGCTGGGTGTCCTACCCGGGGCCCTGTTTGTAACCCTATACAAATACATAGTGTCTTATGCATTCAGAAGTGCAGGATAATGGTTGCATTCCCACTAACAACTGTCGTCGGTAATAACCAAGATGTTCACAACATGGAAACAAATATTTCAAAAGCACGGATTTGTCTGTCGCTCAGCAAGGCTCCAGTTAACTCAACTGCACAGAATGCTCTGAGGAACAAGTCCTGGCAGGGAATCATTTTAACAGGCTCTTTCAAACATGACTTTTTGTTTGTTGTTGTGTCTGTATTTTATGCATTTTTCCCCCACTTAGGGCTTTGTTTTCTTAGATAAAGCTATTGTCCCCATAATTGTTCATTTTTAAATCTCCTTCATGTTCAATATTCAGATGCTTATTGCTGTACGCACCATAAAATGCATTTTAACAATAATGAAACCCAATGTTAAAAGCCCCTGCAGTGGTAGTTGCCTCAAAAGGTATTACGATGTCACCTAGCTAGAGCCCCAAGGCTACTGTCCCAACCCTGCATGGGGGGCACCCTGTGTGGAAAAACTGACTTTGTTCATGTCAAGTCAAAATCCAAAGCTTTCATATTCATATTAAGCAAGACGTTGCAAACATGAGAGGAATGAATTTCAATTATTAACCTAGATTAAAACACACACACACACACACACACACACACACACACACACACACACACACACACATTGAAGCATGGCAGTCCAAGGACCAAGTCAAATCAATAATACGGACTTGACCTTCTTTCTGAAGGCTTCTGCAACTCATTTTTTACATTCCTGTGCCTCATATCAGCAAGGAGTACAGATAGCAAGGGAGGTCTATATATTTTAAGTAAAGATCAATAAACCTAGTACCTGCATGAGCCATCAGGATTTATCATGTTGCAGTGCTATGAGTAAGTCATGACCATATACTTCATTTTCCTTATCCCACTACACCGATGATCAGGAAATACAGAATATCCCCCCTTTTACAGATTAGGTGCAGAACTAGAAGCATCAATGGTAAAGCAGCATATTCCATTTTAAGTGGTTCCTGAAAGAATTCTGTTTTATTGCGAATGGATGGTTGATTTAATTAGCATTCCAAGCAATCAGCCTTTTCTGCCTGTGGCTTGATCCAATCAGCAGCCACAGCACGCCAAATAATGACTCTGCATGTTTTATTTTATTTTATGGTAAAGGGATTAGTATGTTTTCTCTCTGTGTGTGTTCTGTTTCTTTGTCTCTTATCAGACGTATTTTATCACCTAGATTGATGACACTGCTAAATAATTCTATCCAAAATCTATAGGCCCTACTATTTAACTGTAGAGGAGCAACTACAATGCTAACTTGTTTTAATGGCAGAAACAGAGTTTTTATTTGCATTCTCGGCCGTGTTACAGAATTGCAATGTCAGATCACTATGTCACTGTATCAGGTAAATTTGCACTGGTAAATAACATTATGCATTTGAGCTATAGGAAGGAATACAATGGTAGATTGTTCAGTCATTGTTTACCCCTGACACTTTATTCTAGGCAGCTATTGTAACTTTCAGTAAGACTGAAGACACAAAGTGAAAAATACTGATTTACTGGATTCATTGCAAAGGTTAAGTTATACTGGGGACGATTTCTTTCTTTCTTACTTTATTTATTTCTTTGCTCATCCTGAAAACAAGCGCATTGCAGTCTGTCTCCTATGGGTGGCAATGATCACATGTCATCATAAACAATTGCACTTGACAACATGATATTCAATTTGTATGGTTTCTCCTCACGGGCACTATCTACTAAATATTGGTATTTCAGAGAAAGCCTATAACCCCTGCAACACATAAAAGGTTCACTTCAACTAATGCTACAGACCTTTACCACTTCAAGCTATTGAAGACATTTCCCAGCTCTCCAAAAGCAATATATTGGAAACACTATTTTGACCTAATGTAGCAATTGCCCTTTGGTTACGTTTTCCAATGACCAATAGGTAAGCAACATTGATGATAACGATACTTCTGGTAACCCATGGTTCTATAGGAGAAACATAAAAATGAACAGAATTATATTAAGCCACCTGATTAGCTCTCTTGCTCATTTCTATGTCAAATTCTTCATGTGAGCATTTGAATATGATTATATCTTGTTTTACAAACAGCCAATACAAAGATAAAACCATTTAGGGGTTCAGTATGTAAACAAGTCAATATTGTCATATCTTAAGAAGCTACAGTCATCTAACTTATTAAGTATTTATAGCATGGATATATATTGTAAGACTAGATCTTTTGTTACGATTACAACATTTTAACAATTAAACACATTACAGCAGTGTACATGGGAAAATGTCAACAGTTTACCTTTGCATCACTATTGACTGTCCTGCCAAAATCGATTCAGTAATCAATAAGTTAGGTACCGCCACAAGTGAAACTGGCCTGACAGGTGCATTGATGTATGTTGGTGTAAACGGGGACGTGGGAGTTCAAAGTATTGACGTTGATTATCGTGATATCTTCTTCTTGTTCTCAAGACACAATGAAAGGGGCTAAAGCTGAACATTGTAATATAACAGCTGTTTGGAATGTCTGTAGCTTTCACCATCCAGACAGGCATATAACTGTGATGTTTATATACCCCTGGAATATGTAAATAATTTAGTGCTTCTGCTAAGGCTTGTCTTGGCTGAGGTGGTGTCAGGCAATGAGTGGCTTACTCTGCAAGGTGACGGTAGGATTTTGAAATTCCCGTTGCGTTATGCAAAGCAGTACACTTGACATTTTTCCATTCCAATTCAAGGGGGCATGTTGGATGAGCGTGGGTCTTCCAAAATCGGCTACTTTACGTTCTCTCGTTCAAAAAACAAACGGTAAGAAATGCAAGCGCCAGAGGCTAATTAGCACATTGCTGGTGCAACCGAAGTTTGAGATGGAGAAATCCTCTTAACCTCATTGCCCAAGGGCTGAAAATATAAGTACTTATTTCCAATGGGTATGGATTTAGGGTGATGTTCCTTTCGGTGATGTTAATTTCTCACTAGCTCCCTTGCTATGTTTTAGTAAAATAATGTATGTTTGTAATATATGTTCATATCCTTTATATTACTGTGCAATTATCAATTGAATACATACTGAATACCTATTTTCCTATTCAATAATGTTTTGCCAGATATTCTTAAAATAATTACATACTGCTCTATATATAGAGTAGACAAAGACTTGATCAAAATGTATTGTGTGGCAAGTTTGGCATTTTCAAGGCCGACAAGATGATACATGTCATACATCAAAACATGTCCTTCAGTATATCCACATCCTGAGCAGGTATGAGTTATCTCCCTTCAACCACTACCCACGTTTGTCTCCATAGAAACCATGCATTCAGGGTGTAATGTAGACGGGGTAGGCCTGCAACCAATGCAGATAAATTGTTTTGTTCTGCATCCTTACCACTGTTAATTGCGCTTTTGTGGTGTTGATTTCTCCATATGGTATCTATTGACTTCACAGATGTAAAAAAATATCATAAAGTGAAGAAAACTTAATGAAAAATAATGGTTAATGAGAACCAAAGGAAGATAGACAAAGGCAGACATATTAAACACTGGCGTCATTCTCTTCTTTTATGTGCCATTTTTCTTATTTTCTAATTGCTGATGTATCTGTTATCCTCAATAATAACAAGCAAATAAAATGTGACAATGTTTTGTTATTATGTATTAGTACCTAGCGAACGGCAGATATACGATTACCTAAGGGGCCGGTGACTTCTAAGTCACAAAGCCCTCCTGTTGCTCTGATCCGCGGAATCAATCGTTACGATTAATTGGTAAGGATGGATGAAGCCGAGATAGTAAACAAATCTCTGAGCATGTGCAGTAACTTTCTTGCATTTAAATCTGCCTGGTTTACGCTTAACACAGATGTTTTACAGAAAATATACAATGGCCACATTAATCGCAACAATGGATTCTGAGGAATCTGTTCCTTCTGTTTAACAGGATCTTGTAACCAAATTAAAGTCCAGAGGTAAGTGGGTATCTGCCGCTTGCTAGGCAGACAACACTTACAAGTAGGAAAAAATAAATACATTTAGAATGTGGCAATAATAGAGACAAATTACAAGATATTTGAGCTTAATTACATGCATTCTTTGTTTTCAATTTGTCTAACAAAAAGGCATAGGCTGTGTATGAAATGCTTAACCTAGATTTAAAGTTGTTGTGAAAAAAAATTGTTGATAGCATGACACACAAGTTCTCCCTCGCTACCACAATGTAAGTTCAGTGACCCTCTATAAAAAATACAATACACTTTTTCAGATGAAAAAGCAAACCTATTCTATGTAGGCTACACACGCTAGGATATATCTGTTATCAGGAGCCCTTGGCATTGCTTGTGAACACTGAGACTTTGGGGAGTTAGGAGAACGACATCCCTGAAGACCTGTCTGTTTTTTCAACCGGAAAAAAACACAGTTGTTTTCCGTTCATCAGCTAGAAATTTGCTTTTGGGAATTTGCTGGTTCTTTTTACGATGTCAATACCGGAACTAACATCATTTTTCTTTCCCGCGCACACGCACTCACCGTCTGCGGGAAAGACCTTGAGTATTGCAACAACAACAATACAAAAACAAACCAAATTCCATGCGCTATTAGGTATGTGAGATGTGATTGGTGGTTAACAATATTATAAAAAAATGCAGCCATTGGAATACTTCTTGGGGAAACATATGATTCACTGTAAGAACCAAAAGATGCAGAATCAAGGTCAATTATGCATGTTATGCAACGATCAACTATCAAATAGTAATAATTCAAGTTGGATTATTCTATGTGATTTTTTGGGCTAGTTAGATACACTTAGTATAATATAATGATATATATCCAATTCAAATATATCTAACTAGCCTCAAACCAACATGTGAATGGTATGCATGCACTGTACATCTCAATAGCTGATGAATTATTACTCCGTTGCCATTCCTCTGACCTCCACCAAGGCTCTATCTGCTAAGGAGGGATGTTTTTTTTTTTTTTTTTTTTTTTTTTTTTTTTCTCATTGTGTCAAGTCTTAACTCTTTTCTTTTCCTCCCTTTTCCAAGTTTCTGTCAGTTGTTGTTAATTTCTGACAAGCCATGTTTCAAGTAAACCCCTAGCATTCAAGTAACGTACAGTACATAGACCCATCAAGCACGCATCCTGAATATAGAAGAAGATTTTGTCCTTCTACATCGAACATCACAATTTACATTGGAAGATTATCCAATGTATCAGCTTTGTTGTTACGCAGGATAATTAACTTTGGACTTCTGCTGTATTTTCTGAACGAAAAGCAAACGTGTGTCACTTTTTCACTGATACACCCGGTTGTCAGAATACCATCTACCTGTCAGGCTGCAGGGTCACATTGAACATTTATATTTTCCCATAACCACCTCCCAATCATAGCAAGCAATGTTTGTGTCTTGTTGTTAGGCTAAAATCAGAGGGTGCCTGCAAGCATGATGTAGTTTGCATTCTGAGCGCACCCTCTTGTTTGATAAATGCATTTACATTGAACAGCGTTTGAAGAGCAAGAGAGATGCATAATTAAAAAAATATCATCCCGCTCTGGGCATCACGTGACATTATGCGTCGACTCCTGGAGCCACTGTATTATGTCATAGCGTAACGAGATTAGGAAAGCAATGTTGGAGTAATTACCTTAATCTGATGATATGCTGTCTGCGTTGTGTCTTTTGTTTTTCAGGGACCTGTCAGAATCATTACATCAATGCAACTGTAATAATGGGGGTTCATATGCAATTAGGTGTATATTTTAATTGAGTTATCGTTCATTCATGTCATCATGTATTCTAGAATTCTAGAATTCTGGCTATTATACCATTTGTACTATAAATGATGATTCATGATTCATCGTGAAGAGTACTTTTATCGTTTTATGTTATATTTTTTGTATTAGTAGGTTCTAGATCAGGTACACTTGCTACTGTAAAGCCAAATCTAATCATACAACCAAGTAAGCCCTTTTTGAGTTATTCAGGCAATAGGCCTGGTTCTATTAAAGACTGAGTGTATTAAAATATATACTGCTGCTATCTCAAATACATTGTTATAAAACAATATTATATTCTTTGAGTGATGAGTGATGTTACCAATTTTCTTTCAGCAGTTAACCCGTGCTCCAGCAGCTCTCTGTGGCTCTTTAAGTAGGAAAGTGACATGCAGGGCATGGAGGAGGCAAAACACATAAAACTCAAGCAGCAAGATGTCCATTCATGACTATTCCTTTGAATAGCACGCTGAGGACCTTGCACTTTGGACAGAGCTTCTGAAGTTAAGTTTGCAGCTAACTCGGAAAACAAATGTCTTTAATCTCCCCCATCCGGGGAAAAGAGAAAAGCGAGAGTGACCTGCAAGACCTGGATGCCATGTCCCTGAACAGATATATCGGTAAATTAAGCTGCAAAGTATCAACAGCTCAATTTAAATGATGGAGGGGAAGACTTCCATTTTTGTCTGGCACCCACACATTTGACAAAGAGCCAGCAACAGTCGCAGCAGCTGATAAAAACAAAACAGAATAAAAAATCATACATACAGCTAATTAGGAGCATGTCTATTCAGGACTAAACTCTTGTATTGAGATCATCAGGACAAAATAATCAATTCCGTACAAGCTGAGGCGAAAACCAGGGGGGTAATTGTCCAAGAAATGTGCTACAATATTTCTCTTTTTTGCTTTGGACAGAAGATGCAATGATGTTTTGAATACTCTTTCCATTGAATGTGCAGTGCTGCTCGGTCTGATAGCTGGAATTGTCTTCGTTATCGTCGTGTTCCCATTCCCTACACCAGTAGCTCCTCACTCTTGGGACAGCACGCAAACAGCAGAACACTCTGCTGGTTGAGGGGGCCCGGAGACTTCATCGTTCCAGTTTTTCTTTTGTGTATGTGAGTAGTGCAACTTGTTCTATGGAGTGATAAAGAGGGAAACAAACTAAAGTGTGTGTCTGCGTGTGTGTCTAGGCTGGTTGTGAGCTTGCCCATGCTGCAACAACGAAATGTTCACAATATCTGTGAGGTACCAGCCATGAAGCACCATCCTCCATTGCACCGCTTGCTGTACATTAATCACCCGATGCTTAAGATATTGTGTAGTATTATGAATACTTTAATGCAAAGGCTGTACCAACTGCTGCTAACATGGCTAAAAATGCTGTGTATCGGTGTCAGTGTGTGTGTGTGTGTGTGTGTGTGTGTGTGTGTGTGTGTGTGTGTGTTCTAAATCGTT
>OOFG01063166.1:0-10946 GCA_900323295.1 Molva molva | reverse complement strand
CTAGAAACAATATCTCCTCGCATCTCCTTGCTTGACTTCTTCTTTTAACTCCACCCTGACACACACACACACACCTCACACACACACACACACACACACACATACAAACCCATGAACTTTATTTTGTGTTGTTTTATATTTTGTTGGATTTGTGATTTTATTCTGTAAAGCGCCGCAGTTCCTACCTTGTAGAGACTCTGCCAGTCCGTTACTTTTGTGTGTGAGAGAGACATTCTGCGCAGGAGTGTCTGACACACACACACACACAAACACAGACAGTTTCTAGCGTTAACAGCTGTGATAGCAGAATTGCGCTGCAGGTGGACACAAGGCTGTTGAAACGGAAGCGAGGGATCAGAGTGTACCGGAATGTTCCGGATGTTGCGCAACAAGGACTGCAGGGTGCCGGCGACGTCAGAGTTGCGTGGTGACGCAAAGAAGCGGATGGCCTCCTGTCTCCGGTGCAGCACCGCCATGTCTCTGGTGGGCCGCAGGAACCACTGGCTGAATCAGGTTCAATCCACAACAGATGTTTCAACCAGTAATCTCACAGCATACATTTTATATCCGTTCAAAAGAAGATGAGTTATACTAAAAGATGCCATGGTGGACTTTTATGGTTATTAATGACTGCCATCAGCACAATGCCAAACCTCAGTGCTTGTGGAGCTCTCTTCTGCCAACTGGTGCTTTAAGAATTATAGAATTATAGTAATTTCAAACTGAATGCAAAACAACTGGTTCCTGTTTATATCTGGGTGGTTCTGTGTCCTTGACTGGTCAGAAAAGATGGTATTCATCTTCACAACAAGAACCAGAACCACAGCAAATAACCCAAACAGGAGGCCTGGATTGTTTAATTTGGATTAAATATAAATACATTACGTATGTCCACCATAGTTACATTGACATAAAGTTTTTCATCTTCCAATCCTACCGCAGCAGTCTGGAGCCAAACTTGCACTTGCAGCGATTTAGTATCCCTGCAACAAACACAGACACACACACACACTTAGGACATAGTATGTATTGTAAGATATGACAACACAACATCTGAGGAGAACACAAGCACACTAATCACGGTACAGGTAGACTGTGCATCTCACTACCATACAGACTCAAGCCCTCCTTTTCGCCAGACTGCAGCTTGTACACTGATGGATGAAGCTCTGACTTGAAAATCTGCAGAACGCTGAAACAGATGCATTCGAAAAAATAAAGCCATATTCACTTATATTATATATTATTATATGATATAATATATCAATATTTTTCAAAAAGTGATGTACATGAACCCTGATAGAGCCGTCTTACCTGTATGTGTCTCTGTCCACATACACCACACCTGTTCTAGAATGGAAACAAAAACTAAACAGTTGATGCAGTCAGAGGAGAACAGAAATCTTAATCAGATATTTGGACTTTATTTAGCAGGCCCTTAATCCACCTGTTGACAGATACAAGGATCAGAACACAAGGATGTGCTCTGATGAGGAATGGCAGTCAATGTTGTTGAAATAGTTTGTTTGATGTTTTAGTAAGAACTGATTCACTGATATGACCTTTAAAGCACAAACACTTCTAAGTAACAGCACTATGACAACGTTAATACGAAACCATCCAAATATAACTGCGGATAAACACTGGTTGATTAGTTCCCACGCGAGTGCAAGTAACTGTGAGTACTGTGAACAAGCTTACGTCAACAAAGAAACATATGCATCTATCAAGGCAAATGCTCAAAACATTTC
Source organism: Molva molva (assembly GCA_900323295.1). Classification (NCBI taxonomy): domain Eukaryota; kingdom Metazoa; phylum Chordata; class Actinopteri; order Gadiformes; family Lotidae; genus Molva; species Molva molva. Next base: position 9,195 of record OOFG01063166.1, on the reverse strand, counting down.
AGAATCCATAGCTCCAAATTAACTGTCCATGGTGGGTTGGTTGCGTTAATAATGTGTGTTCTTGAACATGTGTATGTGTGTGTTTGTGTGTCTTACAATGTGTAGGTGTGAAACTGTAAGATCGGAACCCCAACACTGCTGTCCTCCAGCTCCACACCCACTCTCCTCCTGTCCAGGCATTTCAAGAGAGCACCTAATGACCGCAACTACACACACATACACACACACATACACACACAAACACACACAGCAGACACACATGTAACCACACCGCAGACACAGAGAGAGACACACACACACACACACACACACACACACACACACACAGGGGGTGACTATCCACACACTGATGGACGTATTGACAGGACATTGTGTGGGCAGTGAGAGCTCACCATGAGGGGGGAGTCGAAAGAGATGTAGGAAGTGAGATAGGAGAGTCTCTCTCTCTCTGTGATGGAGGCAGGAAGAAAAGGAAGGTGGGCAGACAGAAGCCTCTGCTTACTGACCTCCAGACCTGCAACATAGGAGGCTTTCAATGGCCTGAAAGGTCCTGTGGTTCATCCATTCAACAACGCCATCTAAAAGATCATCAGACCCTTGCATGTTTATTAAAAGTTAAGTAATATTTATTTTTACCGAAGTCCACATATGGATATGTGACCACTTCCGGTTTGTAGTCTGGATTTGACCCTGGGGTAAAGTAAAAGGTTAGGGGAAAATACAGAAAAGTATTTTAACATTGCATATGACTGATCTTTATACCATGTACTGGTATCTTAGCCACAATGATTATTTGTGTGTGGTATCAATACCCAAGAGCAACACAAAATTATTCCATTATTGTCTGCTCTAAATGGATTGTATGCAAACTATATATATTACATTTATATATTATATGGAAAACATGATCTGAAAGAAACACGTCTATATATCATCAATGTGAAGATTTCATAGGTACTACAATCATTTTCGGTCCATTGTTGTAAATATTTTAGTTGTACAGAACACAGTGACCAACCACGTCAAATACCACGTCACACTTTTCAGTCCCAATACCCAAACCCCCCCCGTCTCCGGATGCTCACCCAGTGAGTGCATGAAGCACGCCATGCTGCGTTCCTGCTTGGCACTTGTGATAATGACATGGGGACTAATCTCTTGAATGACTTCAAAACAACACAAAACAAAACAGAGAAAGGACACAGGGATATAACTATAAGTACCAAAACAAGGTTAGACGGATTATTGTCTTGGTGAAAACGTTGGAGCACCACCCCAAACACACACACACATATATACACACACAAACACACAATAACAAAAAGATATGTGGTAGTAGGGCAAGGTCATGTTTGTATTTGTTGGTGTATTACATAGCGTCCTTGCCATTATACCTCTTTCCAGCAGGTTAAGGTCAGTGTTGTCTGGTGTGTCAGCCATATAATGCAACGTATAATCTTTGCTGTCATAGAAGCACAGGCCCACTTGTCCATGTTGTGCCAACACACTCAATATCACCTGTGAATAGGGAGAAAGATATGAACGAATATACAAAGGTGTTATAAACGTGTTGACCAGTGGGAGTTGGCAGCCCTCACCTCAGGTGACTCTTCTTCCTCCTCATCTCCATTGAAGCTGGCCTGGTTAGTCACCTCCCTTCTGACAACATTCTGCAATGCCATGGTATGCTTTCTGAAACAGCTGAATGCCAGTTACAGAATTTCAACCTAAACAAAGTTTTAGCTATGTACTTATTATTAGCTCCAGTAGCACGTACAGCTTAGCTCGTTTAAACTCACGTAGCGCTCGTTTTTGTTGTATATTGCCCAGTTGCTAGCTAGCTTTATAACTCAGAATGTATGATAAATAAGTAGAGAAGATGAAATTATCTTCCATTTAAATGACCGGTTGTATGTTTAGCCGTTTCGTAATGCTGTTAGTTTCCCGCGGCCTTGGCCGCCTTTGCAAGATATCTTGTGTCACGTCACGTAGTAGCCTGCTTTGCATAATGCTCAAAATGACACTTTTTTTTTTCATTGGTCTTAAATGAGATTCGTCAGCCTTCACAGTAATGAATTGAGCATGTAAACCATTTATAGTGTTATAACGTTTAAACTTATGGTTCAAACCTTTTTTTATACAGGCTATGGGTTAACGTCTAGTACATTACACGTTGCAATTGTTCATGTTATTCACAGCGTGAACAGGCCTACATAATTCCATAGTCTTTATATGCAGAACACCACTCATCATATATTTCCTCTTGCTCTTGTCTTTGCGTTAAATAAGTAAACTGTAAAATCAACAAAGGCCAAACCAAACACCATTATAATAGAAAGGTTCTTTATTTCCACAGAGTTAATAAATGGATACACATTGTAAAAAACAGCATTTACAACAAAATACATTTTTTTACATATGTTTTACATACATCCGTTTTTACAAGAGGTTTATACAAAAAAATAGGTAAAAACACATTATTAATCCATTAATCATAGATTGATTCATTATCTCACAAAACCGTAGCGTATAAATATTACTAGTATACCTTAGTAGTGTACATTTTCGGCTATAGCCTATGTCTTGTTTGTATGAACGTTTGTGTGTGTGTGTGTGTGTGTGTGTGTGTGTGTGTGTGTTGGCTATTGGTTGGGAAGCAGGTATTGCTGGAGAACAGGGGGAATAGGCAGTGTGTTTGTGAGATTCTTCCTCTGTGGTCCCAAAGAACGCCGGATGGTTAGACTGCACAGAGCCATCAGGGCCGGGGGCTCACCTAAAAGGAGGAACGAGCCAGAAGATAAGCAAACAACAATGCACTTAATCAGCCAGTAGCAGGTGTACTGTATTGTCTACATGATGCAGGGAAATATTTATGACCTATAGGCCTAACGCTAGTTCTATAACAAAGTTCTACAACAAACAGAACAGCTCTTTATCCCTCTTTAGACCCTTTCACAGAGGTGTCATCACAGGATCACATAACAACAAATATGGGTCTGCTACTTTTATGTATCAGGGAACGTGTAGTGGACTAAACTACAGCGACACCTGTGTTTGTCCCACAATGAAAACTCTTTGAAAAGGGTCTATTGCACATTTTTTGTGGCATGTTAACGTAAATAAATGTACTTATGCCTCAATACTATATATAAATAATATGTAACTCACGCGTGGCCCCGTTCAGGTAGCGCAGTCGTATGGTGGCTCCGCCCCTAACGCTGCTGACCGCGGGGAACAGCTCCACACCTCCAGGGAGGTCCTCCAACGCCACGCCAAGGAAGCTTTCATCGACAATGTAGGCCAGTGTTCCTGCGTCTGCATCCAGCACCAGTAGAACACGCTCTGGTATCTCGACGGCTGACCCTGGGGTCTTTAAACCAATCTCTGGCCTTCCTTCTCCCACACCCTGAGTTGTTGAATTGACTGCTGGATACCTCCCGAGAGACTGACCCCCATGCCAGAGCTGATTGGTTCCAAGCTCCCAGCCCCAGGACTGGGGGTCCCCACCCAGCAGGGCGTTGTACCCCGACGCCTGCAGAGGGCAGTTAGCAGTGGAGACACCAATGACTGCATGGCTTCCCCTGTGAGCAGGACTCCACAGTACCTCCCAGAGGTGCAGGCCAGAGTCCACCCCCTTCGCAGCCCTCACCCCATCACTGCTCTGTTCCACAGGCGTGCGGGTCACTTCCTCCCGACAGGGAGACAACAGGAAGTGAGGGGAACAGTGAGAGGTGCTCCAGTGTGATCGCGTGTCTCCTGAACCAATGGGAGAAGAGTGCAGCATGACTGACAGGCGAGAGGAAATAGGGACCGCCAGTGTTTGTAAGGCTGACGAAGAGGCAGGGCCATCGTCTGTCATCCCTGACATCCAAACCGATAGTATGAGACCCATTAGTGACAGTTCCACACAGCTTTTAATATATGATGGTCAGGTCCCTGACGCTCTTGAATCAGAACTGTGGAATAAGACAATTATAAGACAACAGTTACCATTTAGGTTAATACATTGAGTTATTGTTTGCATAAAACTGACCAAACCACAGAACAAAGGGGAAAATGAGGTAACTATAGCAGTTAGTAGACTATAGTAGATGAAGCTTAATAATACTCAATACTAATAGCCCATTAATACTAATAAACCTTATCAATAGTAGGCCTAATATAGGCCTACATAATAATCATAATAATAACATCCATAATAAATATATCATTATCATATACACTTCCTAGTGAGAGACAGAGGTTTGCAATAGCAACTGTCTAGGCTACTGTCATACAATTTTGGTTTTAAGGCGTTATTTATCCTAAAATTACCAAGCAGTCGGTTTTGTAGCTCCTCTTGTCGAAGTGATTACCGTAATTCCAGTGCAGCCTTTTATAAGAGAGTTTATCAACTCGGCCGTGTTTTTGGCCGGACTGTTATCGTTGCTCTGTAACGTAATCACATAATTGGTCCAGGGAACTGATGGTTTCATGCGACCTCCGCTTCGGGTACAGCCCAGTCCTGCATTCAAAGGACGCCAAGTAGAGCTACGTTGCCAAGGACGTACGATATGTTGACGACGTCATTTGTTATATGATGGCTATTTAAAAAGTGGATAAATATTACGTAAAAAAATGCCTGTTGGACGAATCCACCCAATTTTACGACGCTACCAGTAACCAGTTTTCCCTGTAGAAGAGTCTTTGTATCCACATTTACCTCGTTCTGTAGTGAATATACACATACACCGCAAAACAAACAAAGAGAATCAAGCTAGGGCTTTTAATTGCAAGAAATAAAAAAATAAAATAAAACCAAAAGCGACTCATTATTCTGGATGGCGCACGCGCACAACTGTCAAGTGGAGGAGAAGATGGTAGGTGCGAACTTATCCATAGCCTAATATGTCTATGACGTCTTCAGATATCGGCAACCTATCAGAAGTAACTACATTTAGACCGCATACAGATCTGTTGATATATAGCCGGCCCTACCTTTCTATTCATTTGGTCCTCTTCAACAAAAAGATGAAGAAATAAAAAATTCAAAAATATGTTTATGCTGTAAAGTGGGGTTAAAGGAGAAGACAGTTGCCAAGCCCTCATAACGTATACAATGGTATTGGTATTGTGGTGTCATCCTTTTTTTTACTACAGGATAAATGTAATTAGTCAAATTAGTCTAATTAGTAATTGGGCCAAGTTCTCAGTTATCGTTTAAAATCAAGTCCTAACTTGTTGGTAACAATGCCTGCCAAGCTCTGCCTAAACCATTATTGGACACAAATTCCTCACCAGTGGATTTTCTGTAATGAATTAGACCAAATAAAAAGATACACAAAAAATAGAGCCACATCTTATTTATATCGGATGCCTTGGGTATTTCAATTTTCAATTATGAAAATGATAGCCTATATCCCACTACCCAATTATTAGGCCTATATCCATGGAGAGAGGGTTACTCGGAATTTAGCATGGATTTATGAAACAAAGCCAATGACTTAAAACGTAATAGGTCTGGTGTAGAATGTATTCTTATTGGGCAATTGTTGTCATGTCCTATCCAGTGTATTTGTGATGTTAACAAAGGGATGTTGTGAGTAACTTGTTCCTCTTTTGTAGCATACTTTATGAATGTCTTTATTGAGGGCCTTTCAGCAATTTACACACTTTTCGGGAGTTTTTGAAATGTTTAATTAATTAGAACAATATCTTCTGTATCGTTATTACACTACATTGACGATGCGCATACTAGGTCATGTTGCTCAGAGGCTGCCGATAGCTACTTACACCAATAAACACTATGTCCAGCAGGTGGCGGTCGAGCTCCGTACATGACTAGGATTTGACTGGGTAGGAGCCGCCTGTTGGTACTGCGCTGGTGGGGCATAGGTATAGGAATGGGGCTGTCTCTTCCCTGAACCTATTCCGTTAATGAAAAAAATCAACGGAGCAGCGAGAGGACTGGCGGCTGCAAAGCGGGGCAGAGGGACATACAATACAGCCAAAACCCTAAGCACCGCGTAGCTCTTAGATATGGAGTATCTGCTGATGGGGTTATTCGATGACACGCTGATGTAGACACCGAGTTTGAGGAAAGCCATATTTGGTTGCTATTACTTTTTAGAATCCTTTCTGTTGATACACATCTGCAATGATGCGGGCTGTGGAGTGGAGCAGGACCACTGTGATTGTGCTCTACCTTTTGGGATACCTTATATCCACAGTCGTCACTAAAACATTGCAGGAAGACAATGGCGCCGAAGGTAAAAGTCAATTCAAATGTTTTGTTTTCCGAACCAATCCCCCCTGACAATTTACCTTTTTATTTTAACCGAACAGCTTGCTAACTTGCTGGCTAATGGTACTGCTAGCCACTTAGCTTGTGTTAGCGAGTTAGCCTGGGTAGGTAAGCAAGCATCCCCAACTTCATGTTGCGTATTTTCCCAATACGTACTGCATCGAGGACAACTGGTTCCGTCTGTCCAAATCCACCGTTTTTCCAAACACAAATATCCCGAGAGCATCCTTTGTGGCTTCTAGTGATGTTAGGGATTGATTGATCCCTATACAAATGTTAACTGGCAACAAGTTATTAAACAATGCAGCAATGGTTACATTATTTTAATCTTGATGACGACAGTCTATGAATGTGGAGATTTTGCTGCGCTCACATTTTCAAACTTAAAAAATTCTCTCAAGTATTTTTCTGCTTTGTGTTGAATCGCCACAAAGCTGCCTTTGATCGCAGATATGCCACGGTGTCTTTGTCACCCACATGAACTCGCACGATGAAATGTTTTTAATTTTTAGACGCACAGGGCAGTACTTAGATTAACATTAAGCAACGTTATATGAATGAAGATACAGTATTGTATAGGTTCCGTTATTTATGTGGTTTTAACAGAACAATTTACAACTGTTTTAGCGGCTTCACCTGTCCGTTCACTAAAATCATAATATTAGGCTAACGTTAATCATTTCAGGAGTACCCTTAATGCGTTAACACTAACCCCACGCCTCAACATGTCAGGGCTATTATCGGTTTACAGTTCACCCTTTCTCCTCCAGGTATGCTGGTCAATCAACTTTTCACACACATGACACGCCTAACGACCTGCTTCCGCTCTTGTCTTGTGCATCGCCAGAATATGCCACTGCTTTGTGGACTGTAATGAGAAAGCCAATTAAGCTATAATGAATTAAAAAAAAATCTTTCGAAATTAATATTTTCCGTGTCCCTCTCGTGGGCGTGAGACCGACCTTCCATTGTCCCCGGGGGTGGGGCTGTCCTGGTCCAGCAGAGAGCACAGCTGTGTGGAGCCAGAGAGACTCTACCCACAGATATAGATCTCACTCGCATTACCACTGCCCATAATAGGAATGGCTTTGCATCTGCACCATTGAAACCCTCGTAGCCAGGCATGGGGCTGTCATCAGCTAGCCATGTAAGCTGAGTCCTGCTGTGGCGTGTTTACTGCGAGTGTTCACAGTTGGTATACATCACATTAGTATACATTTGTGGTCCACTGCTTATATCATTTATATTTAGTATTTAGGAACCACCAACATTGATTTCTTGATGGGGAAGGAGCTGAGAGCTGACGTGTGTTCATATGGAGTTGGGTTTGGTACTAGTGGAGATGATGACGTAGGCTAATAGCTCTGCCCCCTACTGAGTTAATGGAATAAGCCACTGCTCTATAATCCTTTCAGCCAGACTGGAGAAAGTAGATATTGTTAGCGATGTCTACTCTTTAATAATAATGTATAATGATGCCAAGTTTACACATGTTTGTGTGTCTAGTTTAAAAACAGCCAATTTGTTTTAAGGAGGAGGCTTAACCAATGTATTTGCTGATTAGTTGCCTCTCATTCTGGGCTATGGTTTGGTGTTGCATTGCGTCTTGGTTCATATATGGTAGTGATAAGAACAGTTCTGTGAGCTACTTGCTGAACACATTCAATGGAGGACTAGTTTTACTTGTATTGAATCTAGCCCAGAGTGGAGCTTAATATGAATACACAAATATACAGTTACAGACAAACGACTACTTCCTAACTTAACTACCCCCAAAGCTATATACTATGACTAGACAAGGAGGCATACACAATAGCACTTGTGATCAAAATGTAGCAGGTATTGTTGAGTTTTAGAACTTGGAGGAGTTATAATAACAGTGTTTGGGAACCATTGGAACCATTTCATGCTGGTAGTAACAGGATCCTGATTCCTTTAAGTCAAGTGACCATCAGCCTCAACCAGCTAATGTTCTGGAAGGACCCTGCTGCTTTGTTGACACTGAAGTCCTGGTAAAGAAACATTGGAAGCACTGGTGATAAGGAAGTGGAAGTATTAGTGAAAACATATGCTTTATTGTTTATAAGCCTGTATTTATTGACCGAGTTTGGCTTTTTATAATCTGTCAATCAAAAGACAACCCGTACTATTATATGAGAAGAAAAGCATATCTTAGGTGTGTTTTATTTTTCTTCTTTGGACCACATCATTTTGGGAAGTGGCTAGCCTTATATCTTAATTAGTTACAGTTAATGGCTTAAAATGAAAAACCCCAATTTCTATAAAACTTGATCCAGCTATTAATAGAGGCCTCTTCAGGGTGGAGTATAAAACACTGCAGTGCTAGACATTACCCCTTGTGACAATTATGTTGATTTAATGATATAGTTATCAGGAAATTCTCATCCGTTTTCCTGTAGTAAAGAGCCTTTAGTCCAGGCTGGACTCTGCTTGTCCTGGAAGGCTGTAGCTAAAGGAGGGAAAGTGTCGTAACACAAGGAGGCTGGTCACATAGCTTCCTTAGGGTGAAGGAAGCTATGCATCTGCTTCCTGCTCCCTATTTTGAAACCCCCTATTCACCTCATCCACCCATTGGAAGCCTGTCATACCACTAGTCTTCATCTATTCAGCTCACCTTTAGTATTTCATCAGTGGAATTACTAAATAACCACCATTTTGCCTAACTTGCACATTGGCAGAACCAATCACACGCACATTTCTTTTCACTTTTCATTGTCAAAAGCTCATTGTTTTGGTAAAAGCATGCATGCCATACACATGCTCATGAGTATAGACACATTCAAACGTGGTACCCTGCTGGTTGGGCTGTCGTGGCCCAGGATGAAAACAGAGAACCGATCACTGGTCAGACAAACCTGTCTATAATGCCTATATTCTCCACTCCACTTCAC
>OOFG01063161.1:0-21165 GCA_900323295.1 Molva molva | reverse complement strand
ACTGCAATAAGAAGCTCTATCACAATTGGCTGAAAATTGTTTTACTTTCTGTCTTCTATCTTTAGATAGAAGGCCATTTGAGCATCCATTTACCTACGTATTACTTTATTTGTATTAAGTAGGATAGGTTCCCATAAATTCTAAATCTTCCCTCTAGGAATTTCATATACTGAACATACATTTAACCATTCATACTTGCATCTCTTGACGTTTATCTATTTCACCAAACCATTTGTGACATCATGTCACACATGGCTTTGTCTCACTAGGCTTCCTCATATTGATTTGCGTGTGTATTCTATTACCATGGAATGATGCAGTATTAGTATTACCTACTACAGTATTGCTTAACAAAGAACATCTTGTCTTCAGTGGCTTCCCTTGCTATTCCAACTATTGCTGTCACCCCAGCCATGCCCACTTTGCATGCTGCTTATTTCCTGCTTATCTGTTTACGAATACTTTTCATATCCTCAACCTGATGATGTAAAGTTGGATAGATTGAAGAGTAACACGTTCATGTCCAAACCATAGGTTCCAGGACAAATGGAAGTGTACCTTGAACAATTAAGAGATTCATACTTACATACAAAGTAGCTTGTTTAACTATAAACACTTCAACCGTACAGATACAAAAACTATTTGAATCGTAAAGGTCCAGAGGTTCATTCTTTTATAAAACGTATTATTAGAAAAGAGAGTTCCCTATGTCAGGTATTTGCACTGTCAAGTGAAAATACATACATAATACATAGTGGGGATGTCAAGTGATAAAAAATACTTTTGCAAAATATCTCTTGCATGAAGTGATTTGTGGTTCCAGGTGTGTGTTGTGTCGTGACGTGAGGATCATCCTGTGTGTATATTAAATGAAGTATAACTTAATATGTATCAACGCTGAGCCGTTTATTGTTTGTTAGCCATTTCCGTAATTTTCATGTATTGGACATTTGTATTTGACAGCTTCCTGTGAAGGAACTACCATAATATCTCTATGTAATTCCTAATATAGTATTTTTCCCCTGTGCCCTCTCTTTGCTTGTACCAATGCAGAAAGCCACTGAGAAATTGAAGGAAGAGGAGAAGAGGAAGCTGGCCGAGATGGAGGCAGAGTTGGAGAAGCAGAAGCAGCTGGCCGATGCCCACGCTAAAGCCGTGGCCAAAGCCCAGCAGGAGGCCCAGGCCCTGAAGCAGCAGATGAATGATGAGGTGAACCGCAGGCAAGACGTTGCCGTCGATGCAGAGAAACAAAAGCAGAACATCCAGGTGGAGCTCCATCAGCTCAAGAGCCTGTCAGAGCAGGAGATCAAGTCCAAGAACCAGCAGGTGGAGGAAGTCCTGCTGAGTCGCACCAAGATCGAAGAGGAGATCCGCATAATACGAATCCAGCTGGAGACCACCATAAAGCAGAAGACCACCGCGGAAGGGGAACTGGGCCAGCTCAAGAACATGGCCACCGAGGCGGATAAGCTACGCAAAGCTGCGCAGGACGAGGCAGAAAGGCTGAGGAAGCAGGTCGCCGAGGAGACACAGAAGAAGAAAAATGCAGAGGAGGAGCTGAAGCGCAAATCAGAGGCAGAGAAAGAGGCTTCCAAGCAGAAGCAGAAGGCCATGGACGACCTGCAGAAGTTCAAAATGCAAGCAGAGGAGGCGGAGAGGCGCATGAAACAGGCGGAGGAGGAGCAGAAGAGGCAGGTAATGCTAGTCGAGGAGGTGGCACAGAAGACTGCCGCCACGGAGTTGCAGAGCAAACGCACAGCGTTCGACGAGCAGGCGACCAGACTAGCGGAGTCTCTGAAGAGGGAGCAAGGCACCGTCCTTCAGTTGCAGGAGGAGGCCGAGCTACTCAAGAAGCAACAGGAGGAGGCCAACAAGGCCCGGGAGAATGCAGAGAAGGAGCTTGAGATGTGGCGGCAGAAGGCCAACGAGGCTCTGCGCTTAAGGCTCCAGGCCGAGGAGGAGGCCCTCAAGAAGACCCAAGCCCAAGAGGAGGCAGAGCGGCAGAAGGTGGACGCCGAGAAGGATGCTAAGAAGAAGGCTAAGGCTGAAGAGGCAGCGCTCAAGCAGAAGGACAACGCAGAGAAGGAACTGGAGAAACAGAGGAAGTTGGCGGAACAAACAGCCCAACAAAAACTGTCTGCGGAGCAGGAATGCATAAGACTGAAAGCTGACTTTGAGCACGCTGAGCAACAGAGGGCCCTGCTGGACAATGAGCTTCAACGTCTCAAGAATGAGGTAAACTCTGCTCAAAACCAGAAGAAACAGCTGGAGGACGAGCTGACCAAAGTCCGATGCGAGATGGACGAGCTCCTCAAGCTGAAGAAAAAAGCGGAGTCAGAGTCGATGTCCAGTACTGAGAAAAGCAAGCAGCTGCTCGAAACGGAGGTGGTGAAGATGAAGCATCTCGCGGACGAAGCGGCCCGGCTGAGGTCCGTGGCAGAGGACGCCAAGAAGCAGAGGCAAGTGGCGGAGGAAGAGGCAGCTCGCCAGAGGGCCGAGGCTGAGAAGATACTCAAGGAGAAGCTGGCCACTATAAACGAGGCAACTCGTCTGAAGACTGAAGCAGAGATCGCCCTGAAGGACAAAGAAGCAGAGAATGAAAGGCTGAAACGCAAAGCAGAGGAGGAGGCCTATCAGAGGAAGTTGCTGGAAGACCAGGCTTCTCAACACAAGCAAGACATAGAAGAGAAGATCACACTGCTGAAGACCTCTTCTGATTCTGAACTTGTGAGGCAGAAGCAAATTGTGGAAGAAACCATAAGGCAGAGAAAGGTGGTCGAAGAGGAGATCCACATCATTAAGATCAACTTTGAGAAGGCCTCAAAGGGCAAGCTAGACTTGGAGCAGGAGTTAAACAAACTGAAGACCATTGCGGAGGAGAGCCAAAAGAGCAAGCTCAAAGCCGAGGAAGAGGCGGGCAAAATGAAGAAGCTTGCTTCCGAGGAAGAGAAGAAGAGGAAAGAGGCAGAGGAGAAGGTCAAGAGAATCTCAGCCGCAGAGCAAGAAGCAGCTCGACAACGTAAAGTAGCTCAGGATGAAGTTGAGCGCCTCAAGGCGAAAGCCGCTGAAGCGAAAAAGCAGAAGGAACAGGCAGACAAAGAGGCTGAGAAACAAATTGTTCTAGCAAAGGAGGCTGCACAGAAATGCACTGCTGCAGAACAGAATGCACAGGATGTTCTCAGCAAGAAGAAAGAGGACATTCTGGCACAGGATAAACTGAAAGAGGAGTACGAAAACGCCAAGAAACTCGCCATGGCTGCGGAAAAGGCAAAGAAAAAGGCTGAAAAGGAGGCTGCGTTACTTCGGCAGAAAGCCGAAGAGGCTGAAAAGCAGAAGAAGGCAGCAGAGGCTGAGGCTGCCAAACAAGCCGAGGCTCAAAAGGATGCAGAGAGACTTAGAAAGGAGGCAGAACAGGAGGCTGCGAAGCGGGCAGAGGCCGAGGCAGCTGCTCTGGAACAGAAAAAGCAGGCAGACGCCGAGATGGCCAAGCACAAAAAACATGCCGAAAAAACACTCAAGCAGAAGTCCGTCGTTGAGCAAGAGTTGGTGAAGGTTAAACTTCAACTAGATGAGACCGACAAGCAGAAATCTGTCCTGGATGAAGAGCTGCAGCGCCTCAAGGTTGAGGTCAGCGACGCTGTCAAACAAAAAGCCCAGGTGGAAGAGGAGCTAACCAAAGTCAAGAGCCAGATGGAAGAGCTGTTGAAACTCAAGCTGAAGATCGAGGGGGAAAATAAGCGTCTGATGAAGAAGGACAAAGACAACACACAGAAATTACTTGCAGAGGAAGCCGAGAAGATGAAGAGCCTAGCAGAGGATGCTGCCAGGCTTAGCGTGGAAGCTCAGGAAACGGCAAGGCTGAGGCAGATTGCAGAGGCTGACCTCACCGAGCAACGGGCCCTTGCAGAGAAGATGCTGAAGGAAAAAATGCAGGCAATCCAAGAGGCTACCAAACTGAAAGCACAGGCCGAGGAGCTCCAGAAACAGAAGAACCAGGCACAGGAAAACGCTCAAAAATTACTGGAGGACAAAAAACTGATGCAGCGGCGTCTGGACGAGGAGACCGAAGGATTCCAGAAATCTCTTGAGGCGGAGCGTAAGAGGCAGCTTGATGTCTCAGCGGAGGCCGAGAAACTGAAACTGAGGGTGAAGGAGCTCAGCAAAGCACAGACGAAGGCTGAGGAGGAGGCCAAGAAGTTCAAGACACAGGCAGAGGAAATTAGAGTTCAACTTCAGCAGAAAGAATCACAAGCTCAGGAAAAGGTTGTGGTGGAGAAGCTGGAGGTGCAGAGACTGCAGAGCACTAAGGAGGCCATTGACTTGCGAAAAGCCATCACCGACCTTGAAGAGGAGAGGGAGAAATTGAAGAGGGAGGCAGAGGAACTTCAGAACAAATCTAAAAAGGTATGGAAATATAGATTTGAATGCTATTCTAACAAAAACGTAAAAGTATCTTTGGTAATCATGATACGCTTTATATATTTCGATACCATGGAGTTTGTACATATTTTACGCATTTTAACACAGAAATATTCGCTTAATATAAATGCAATTTAATGCAATGTACACTTTGCATGATATTTGTTTTCTTCTGGCAGATTTATCGTCAGATCCTCTTATAAGATTAAAATAGATATCATAATAATATTATATTAAAATTATATTATGAATATCTCACTGTTGTTTTTGATCTTATTTTTGTAAATAGATGGCCGATGCCCAGCAGGAGCAAATCAAGCAAGAGACCACGAGTCTCCAGCAGTCGTTCCTCTCGGAGAAGGCGCTGCTGCTCAAAAGAGAAAAGGGCATCGAAGAGGAGAAGAATAAGCTTGAGAAGCAGTTTGCTGATGAGGTGGCAAAGGCCAAGGCTCTGAAGGACGAGCAGGAACGTCAGAAGAAGCAAATGGAAGAGGAGAACAAGAAGCTTCAGGCCTCCATGGATGCTGCCTTGAAAAAACAAAAGAACGCAGAGGATGAAATGAAAAAGAAACAGAAGGAGATGGAGGAGCTTGAGAAGAGGCGTCTTGATCAAGAGAAGACTCTGGCGGAGGAGAACAAGAAGCTCAAGGAGAAACTGCATGAACTCGAGGTTGCTCCAAAACCAGCCCCATCACAGACCATGGTGACTGATGTTCAAGCCGGTGTCGCTCAACAGAAGATTGTTGCTGTAACCGTGGATACCACTAAGAAAGTGTTCAATGGCTCCGATGACGTAGACAGCGCCAAGAAAGATATGGATTCGCCTTTAGCCTTCGATGGAATCAGGGAGAAGGTTCCAGCCGGAAGACTCCATGAGATTGGTATTCTCACCAAAAAGGAGTTTGACAAACTGAAGAAAGGCAAAGTCACTGTGCAAGATTTGGGGAAAACGGATAAGGTTAGATCATGTCTTAAGGGCCAGAACTGTCTTGGGGCCATATTAACCCCGTCCAAACAGAAAATGAGTGTCTATCAGGCCATGAAAGAGAAGAAGATTGACCCCAACACTGCCGAAATGCTCTTGGAAGCTCAGGCGGCTACTGGTTACATAGTGGATCCACTCAAAAACAAAGTGTTGTCTGTGGATGAGGCTGTAAAGGAAGAGCTCATAGGCCCTGAACTCCATAACAAGATGCTCTCAGCGGAGCGAGCAGCCACTGGCTTTAAAGATCCCTTCACCGGGGTCAAAATCTCTGTCTTTGAGGCTATGAAGAAGGGACTCATTGAAAGGGACCAAGCCATAAAACTAATGGATGTACAGCTTGCCACGGGAGGAATTATTGACCCTGTCAACAGTCATAGAGTTCCTCTTCAATTGGCTTACACCCAGGGTCAGTTTGATGAAGAAATTAATAAGAAACTCACTGAGCCAAGTGAGGATTGCAAGTTATTCATTGATCCTAGCACTCTGGAGCATCTCACCTACAAACAGCTCCTAGATAAGTGTTCTAAGGATGCAGAAACAGGCCTGTTGGTCCTACCAGTAACGGAGAGAGCAGCTCAAAGTGAGTCCACATACACAGACGAAGAGACTCAAGATTTACTCAGCAAGTCAAATGTCACTGTGCCTTTTGGGAGATTCAAAGGGAAAACGGTCACTATTTGGGAAGTCATTAATTCTGAATATTTTACTCTTGAACAAAGGAGGGAATTGATTCGTCAGTACAAAACTGGAAAAATCACAGTGGAAAAGATTATTAAAATTGTCATTACTGTCTTGGAAGACAAAGAGAAGAAGAATGAAAATGTCTTTGAAGGTCTGAGGAACCAAGTTTCTGCCAGTGAACTTTTAGAAGCCAAGGTCATCACCAAAGACTTGTTCAACAAGTTAAGCAACGGAGAGATAACGGTCAAGGAAATCTCTGAAAGCGATTCAGTAAAGAAGGCACTTAAAGGAACACACAGCATCGCAGGGGTGATGAATGAATCAAACAAGAAAAAAATGCCTTTCTATGAAGCTATGAAGAAGGAGCTTCTGTCACCGGACACCGCAGTGAATCTTCTCGAAGCCCAAGCAGCGACTGGATTCATAATTGACCCTGTCAAAAATGAGAAAGTCACCGTTGATGAAGCCGTTAAGTCAGGGCTTGTTGGTCCTGAGCTTCATGAAAAACTTCTGTCTGCTGAAAGGGCAGTCAACGGCTACAAAGACCCATACACGGGGAAAACTGTATCTCTGTACGAAGCCATGACCAAGGGCCTTATAAAGAAGGACCATGGCATTCGTCTGCTTGAAGCACAGATCTCCACCGGAGGAGTAATTGACCCTGTTAAAAGCTATCGTATTCCTCACGAGGTCGCCTGCAAACGGGGATATTTCAATGACGAAATGAGCAATAGCCTGAACAAAAACACGGATGAAACCAAAGTGTTCTACGATCCTAACTCACAGGAAGAGGCATCCTACGCTCAGCTCCTGAAAAAATGCATCACAGACAAAGAGACTGGGCTTCCTCTACTTCCACTGTCGAAAAAAGCTATAAAGTCAAAGGAGGCCCCTCAGCAAATGACTGAAGCTAAAACTCAGGAGGCTTTGGACCATGCCACCATGGAACTAGATTATGGACCCTTCAAGGGAAGAAAAGTCACAATTTGGGAGATCATAAACTCTGAGTACATCACCGAGGTGCAAAGAATAGAGTTGATTCGACAGTACAGAACGGGATACGTGACTATTGAACGGATGATTACCCTTGTTGTTACTATGGTTGAGGAACGAGAGGAGGTAGCGAAAGAAAAGACGTGCTTTGAGGGACTTCGCTCGCCTGTCACTGCCGGCTCACTATTTGATGCCAACATCATTGATAAGGCTACATTTGATCAACTCCAAGAGGGCAAGAAGCAACCTAAAGAAGTAAGTGACACTGACATGGTCAAGAAGTACTTGCAGGGAACAGACTACATCGCAGGTGTCCTTATGGAGAATTCAAAAGAAAAACTAAGCATTTACCAAGCAATGAAAAACAATACTTTACAACAAAACACTGGGCTTTCACTGCTGGAGGCCCAAGCTGCAACAGGTTTCATGATTGATGCTATCAAAAATCAGAAGTTTACTGTTGATGACGCTGTAAAGGAAGGAGTTGTGGGCCCGGAGCTTCATGAAAAGCTTCTCTCAGCTGAAAAGGCGGTGACCGGATACAAAGACCCATACACCGGCAACAAGATTTCACTGTTCCAAGCCATGAAGAAGGAACTAGTCCTACGAGAGCATGCCATTCCCCTTCTGGAAGCTCAGTTGACTACGGGTGGTATCATTGATCCAGTCAGCAGCCATCGTGTACCCACTGACGTGGCAATTCAGCGCGGCTGTTTCAACAAACAGATGGCAAAATCCTTTAGTGAGCCTTCAGGTGACGTTAAAGGCTTCACTGATCCCAACACCAACGAGAGTGTTACCTACAAGCAACTGCTAGAGAAATCGACACGAGATCCTGATTCTGGCCTGTGCTACCTGCGTCTGATAAAGGCTGAAGTTCCTGCACCAACTGAAACGTCTTATCAGTACACGGAGGAGCAAGCCCAGACTGAGCTTGCAAACACAGAAATTGATATTCCTCACGAGGGTTTGGCCGGCAAATCGATGACGTTGTGGGATGTCATGGGCTCAAATATGCTTCCCGAAGAGGAAAGGCGCCGTCTCTTGGAACAGTATCGCTCAGGGAAAATCTCAAAGGACAGGATGCTTATCATCATCATCGAAATCATCGAACAAAGGGAAGTTCTGAGGACGGAGCAAAGCATGTCATGTGATGTTATAAGGAGAAGAGTAACAATCGAAGAGCTGTACAATGCTAGAATTATTGACCTGCAAACATACAACCTGCTGAAGCAAGAGAAGTTGACACCACGTGAAGTTATGGAAATGCCCTCAGTGAAAAAGTATCTTTTCGGTACTGGCTGCATTGCTGGAATCATGTCAGACAACCCTCCTAAAATTAACATTTACCAGGCTATGAAGAGAGGACTAATAAGCGCTGAGATTGCCCTAAACCTCCTCGAAGCCCAAGCAGCAACAGGATTCATGGTCGATCCAGTGAAAGATGAACTTCTCACAGTTGATGAGGCAGTTCGCAAAGGTCTTGTAGGTCCTGAAATCCACGACAAACTCCTCTCTGCAGAGAGGGCAGTTACGGGTTACAAGGATCCATACAGCGGGAAAGTTATTTCTCTTTTCCAGGCAGTGAAAAAGGATCTTGTGCCTGAAGAGTATGCCCTTAGGCTTTTGGAGGCACAGATTGCGACCGGTGGGTTGATGGATCCCGAATATTACTTCCACCTCCCTATAGATGTTGCCATGCAACGTGGATACATCAACAAGGAGACGCACGACAAGATATGCGACCCTAATGGCGACGTGCGTGGTTACACTGATCCCACCACAGATGAGAAACAGTCCTATGGCCAGCTGTTAAAAAGATGCAAACCAGATAAAGAGAGTGGCTTGCGTTTGTTGTCCCTGGCAGACAGAAACCTTCTCTTCAAAGGTCTCAGGAAGCAGATCACCATCGATGAGCTCCTTCGCTCTCAGATTATCGACCAAAAGATGTACGACGACCTCATTGAGGGTTTGATTTCAGTGGAAGAGGTCAGCCGATCCCTTAAGAAGTTCCTGGAGGGAACCAGCTGTATTGCCGGGGTCTATGTGGAATCTAGCAAAGATCGTCTGTCAATCTACCAAGCGATGAAGAAGAACATGATCAGACCAGGAACCGCCTTTGAGCTTCTAGAAGCTCAAGCCGCCACAGGATATGTCATCGATCCCATTAAGAATCTGAAGCTAAACGTCAACGATGCAGTAAAAATGGGAGTTGTAGGCCCAGAGTTTAAGGATAAACTACTATCTGCTGAGCGCGCAGTTACAGGCTACAAGGACCCCTATTCCGGGAAGGTCATCTCACTATTCCAGGCCATGAAGAAGGGCCTCATCTTAAAAGATCATGGAATCCGCCTGTTGGAGGCTCAGATTGCCACTGGAGGAATCATCGACCCAGAGGAGAGCCATCGCTTGCCTGTTGAAGCGGCGTATGTACGCGGCCTCTTCGACGAAGAGATGAACGAAATTCTCACTGACCCGTCGGATGACACCAAAGGTTTCTTTGACCCCAACACAGAGGAAAATCTCACCTACCTGCAGCTCATGGAGAGATGCATGACCGACCCAGAGACTGGCCTAGCCCTCCTGCTGATGAAGGAAAAGAAGCGCGAGAGGAAGACGTCCTCCAAGTCATCCGTGCGCAAACGCAGGGTGGTCATCGTTGACCCTGAGACCGGCAAGGAGATGACCGTGTATGAGGCATATCAGAAGGGACTTATTGACCAGCAGACCTATCAGGAGCTGGCAGAGCAGGAGTGTGAATGGGAAGAAATTACAAACACCTTGTCAGATGGAGTGGTCAAGTCGGTAATCATCGACAGGAGGTCAGGGCGACAGTATGATATCGATGACGCCATATTAAAGGGTCTCATTGACAAGTCTGCTCTGGATCAGTACAGGGCCGGAAGCCTGTCCATCACAGAGTTTGCCGACATGCTCTCTGGAAACACGAGTGGGGCCAGGTCTCGCTCTTCGTCATTTGGCTCCACTTCGTCTTACTCCAATAGTCCAGTGCCAACAGTGAAAACCCCGGCCACTACCTGGAATGACCCGACAGAGGAGAGCGGCCCAGTCGCTGGTATCCTGGACACAGACACACTAGAGAAGGTGTCTATCACAGAGGCCATTCACAGGAACCTTGTGGACAATATCACAGGTCAACGGTTGCTGGAAGCCCAAGCCTGTACAGGAGGCATCATTGACCCCAACACTGGTGAGAAGTTTGCCGTTACAGATGCAATGAACCAGGGCCTTGTGGATAAGATCATGGTGGACCGCATCAATCTGGCTCAGAAGGCTTACAATGGCTTTGAGGATCCCAGAACCAAAACCAGGATGTCAGCAGCCCAAGCGCTGAAGAAAGGCTGGCTGTACTACGAGGCTGGTCAACGATTCCTGGAAGTTCAATATCTCACTGGTGGATTGATTGAGCCAGAAATAGCCAGCAGAGTCTCCATAGATGATGCTCTGAAAAAGGGCACCTTGGATACACGCACTGCACAGAAACTCAGAGATGTGAGCGCATACTCCAAGTATCTCACATGCCCGAAAACCAAGCTAAAGATCTCTTACAAGGATGCATTGGATCGAAGCATGGTAGAAGAAGGCTCTGGTCTGCGACTACTGGAAGCATCTTCTCAATCAAGCAAAGGCCTTTACAGTCCTTACAGTGTTAGCGGGTCTGGCTCAGCCACTGGGTCACGGTCCGGTTCAAGGACAGGCTCCAGGTCTGGCTCGAGAAGAGGCAGTTTTGATGCAACAGGGTCCAGTTTCTCCACAACCTTTTCCTCGTCCTCCACCTCCTACAGCTCACCGAGCTATGGTCGCAGATACTGATATCTGGAACAGGATGGAAATGTTCTCAGTTGAGAATATGTTAGCGACATTACAACCACAGTGCTTATCTTAATCCTCACTTTACATAAAGACAATGGCTTCACTCTGCTCTGTGTTTGGCTGGAAAGGGATAGGAGCTATTGTAGTTATTTGAGGAATAGTCTTTTCACAAACTGACAAGTTTTTAAAACTCTATGTTGAGGTGCATTCAAAGAAGATGGAGTGATTTTTTTTTGTGATTTAAGAGTACTTATCGCAAAGCTTCCATTTATTTTTAGAAGTTTGCTTTTACATTTGTTGCGTTTTCGAAAAATTCCAAGCATACGAGGGCTCTCTTCAGCTATATTATATAACCAAAAACCTCCATATCCATTTATTGCTTTGCAATGCTGATCATGGAATTCTGCGTGTAAAAACAGTTGAGCAGAGCTATGTATATGTGTATTTATAATGAGTATTAAACGTGAAAGAAAGATGGGGTGCCAATCTGCAGAGCAGAAAAAGTCTGAAACACTATATCCTTGCCCAACCGACTTGAACAAATGCCAAGCTTATGTCATTGCTCATCAAAACTAATTGGCACCAAAAATGCCAACGTTCAAGATTAACAACAATTCTCCGCTGAATTACAAGGAAAACACTCCCATCACAGCCGTGATGAAAATCACCAGGTTGCCAAAAACTGTTTATCACTCATCAAGATTGCCACAGACAAGCCACTTCCCTGAGTTCATGACTCCCTGAATATGTAAGTAGCATAAGAATAACCAAAGAAAAGGTTTTTCATGATACTGTTTTGATATGTTCTGCCTTTTGAGTGTTTGGTGCGATTCATTAATGTTCTGTCTACTCCCATCTTCCGTTTGTTCAGATGCTTCCTCCAGAACTCTTCTTCTCTGCTGTCTTCCACTAAACTCCGTTTGCCGAGGCCTTGTTTTGGACAGAAGCCCAGACTGAATTCCCACACTACCCAGAGACACCTCCCCCGCAAAACGTCCTTTGTTTTCACATTTAATGAGATCCTTACTCTGTTTTGACGTCATTTTCAATGTTACATCTAATCCTATGTTTTTATTTGAATGCATTAAAATACAAAAATGAACTGCTTCCGGTCAGCTGTAGCCATGCTAAGTGCCTCATAAACTAGACTCTTTACTAACACGGTGAACGTCAGAAAAGATGGCGGAGGTGTAAACAGCTCGTTGCATGACTGAAAGATGTGTAATTAATCGGCTACGCTTCCCTGCAGCCATGGCTGTCCATATCTAAACACAATAGCAACTAGATTCACTTTCAAAGTAATAATATCAAGATTTGCACAGGGCTTCATATGGTTTGAATGTGTAATTATTATATGTAATGTGTTTTAATCCGTATCACAGATTTGCTTCGGTGTTTGTGGCTTTTTTTTTCCTCTTCGCGAAAAATATCTTGATTGTTTTTGGTTTGACTTACTGTTCATTGCTGTAAAGAAGACAGAGTGCTGGAATGGGGTCGGTTTTGCGTTATTTGGGGAAAGATTGCAAAGCTTCGTCACCATGGCAACCGATTCCGTATCTGTTTTTACCAGCTTATGTATCTTTTTTTATGTCAGATTTCCTTCATACAGCATCACATTCTATGAATATACAGTTGCTTTACATATTATATTTTTTTGCCTTTGCATGTTTTATTAACTGAAAAAACGGAAATGACACTATTTTATCCGTATTATTTTCTTTTACGTTATAAAAAAGGTTTGAAGGATGTATTTTAATAAAATGGGTTATCAGGCCTTGTTTAAAATGGTGTATTTATAGTTCAACAGCGAAAAATTATTTTAACGCCATAAGAAATGTAAATAAACACTGAAAGTGATATATCCAGTTACAGGATGTTTGTCTTAATTGTATGATTATTCTTTATTATCCTTAAACAACTAGACATACAGCATGTGTCTATGGAGGACGAATTGTACCACGGAAAGAAATAATGAATGTTTAATAAACAGTCTTAAATAATAAGACTGTTTTAATAAAGAACGGGTAAAACAATTGTTAAATATATTTTTTTACGACAATTTAAATCAACAATTAAAAGAGTACATTTATAGTTGGTATAGTATAGTTACAAAAACATTATTAAGCTGCTTTTTAAAGAGACAAATTAAAAACGGTTTATAAAACAATGCATTTAATGACAGTTACATTTGTCAATTCAGAATGGCGTTTAAACACTCTTTTAAAAGGACTTTTAAATTAGTTTGTTGTTTTCCGTATTAATTTCCTTATTGCCTTTCCTTAACTAAATTATTTCCCCCCGCTACTTTAACAAAGACAAGCCTTATATTTAAAGCTCACACACAAACTGTGCCACTGCGAAAGTAAAATAAGTGAATCTGCCGAGATGTAACACGAGCTCTCATTGGCTGTAGGTTGGCATTGACGACAAAGTAGTTTAACATTTGTGGCGTCTGCTGGGGCCGGCTGTCAAGCGTGATCTATTATATTTTTGTGGTGAATGTTTCCCTAATGAAAGGATTATGGAAACCCAATTTAGCTAAATGGGGACTGTTGATATCTTTTCTGTAAATCAAGGTTAAACTGATTGAGATCCGATGAGGTCGGATTTAAATTGACATTATATTCACACAATGACTTTATGTTTGAAAATGCAACTATTCACATGAAATAAATGTCCAACAATAAGAACACAATTTGACCTCATAAACACGATTTCCAATAATACAAAATTGTTTCACACATATCTCACTATACTAATTTAGCTAAATGCTACATCCTATCTGTAGCCTATTATTTTAATCTGCCAGTTTTGGCCCAGTTGAACTAAGATTGGTAGATTTAGACAGAAGTTTATGAGTAATCTTTGATTTAGAGCTAGTTTTTTTCCATGCCAATAAAGCTCTTTGAATTTAACTGAATAAAGATAGACGTTGGAGGAGCAGTATTGTGGTTGAGTAAAATCAAAGAACCGTAGTATGGACTTGGTCAAGCCATTCAATAAACTATATCTAATATCATACATTATCTTTATACATTTTAAACCATAGATTTTGTCTCACTCCATTCTTCATGCTGCATTCCACATACGTGTAGAAGTATGTGTGTTTGTGTGTGTGTGTGTGTGTGTGTGTGTGTGTGTGTGTGTGTGTGTGTGTGTGTGTGTGTGTGTGTGTGTGTGTGTGTGTGTGTGTGTGTGTGTGTGTGTGTGTGTGTGGTAGGGAGGGGTTGGACAGGCGTGGAAGGGAGAGAGAGATTAATGAGAAATGTTTTGTGTTTTCAATTTGTTTAGGGTTAGGGTTAGCTCCTTTAGTTGGGGTTAGGGTTAGGGTTAGGGTTAGGGTTAGCTCCTTTAGTTGGCCCTAGGTACCTAGGGACATGTTTAACAAGAATATGCTTTTGTAGAGTTTGTAGAAAACAATTTGATTTGATTATTTTATGAATTTTCTATATCTGCCTGCATAGCGATGCATGCATTGGGTAGGACATAAGTGTGTATTTCAGCAAAGGCAAATAAGAAAGAAAAAATATACATTTTCCCGTCTTAAACAACTTTCGTGGCCATTCGAGTACATATTGCTGAGTGTACGAGGTGCACTTTGATTGCACCATGAAGTCACTGTCGGTGCAAAACTGCTTTACCGTACAGAGCAATGTAGATGCGCTATCACTTTTTTAAGTGTAGTTGGCGTGACAGCAGTTACTACGGTAACTGAGCAGAGCTCAGTGCGCTCTGCTCTGTCTGCGTACGGTCGCGGTCAGATTTCAAAGAGCTCTGCACGGTTTTAACGCGCGTCGTGTGATTATATACGAGGTTATGTTATTGAAAAAGTGAGCTTTAAATAAAAGGCTCGTCTTTGTTAAAGTATCGTGGGAAATTAATTACATTAAGAAAAAGCAATAAGGAACTTAATACGGAAAACAACTAACGAAAGTTATTATTTAAACGTCCTTTTAAAAGAGTGTTTAAAACACCATTCTGAATTGACTCATTTAACTGTCATTAAACACGTTGCTTTATTAACCGTTTTTAAAATGTCTCTTTTAAAAGCAGTTAATGTTAATAATGTTTTTGTTAATCCAACTATAACTGTAGGCTACTCTTTTAATGGTCGATTTATTTATTTTTTCCCTCAACTGTTTTAGTTAATGCTCCATAAGAAAGTAAATTGAATAATTATTTTACCCGTTCTTTATAAGAAAACATGATTTAACGTTCATTATTTATTTCCGTGACACAATTTGTCCCCATATGTGATAAGGTCTTGTAAATGTATATTAAGTCAACATTGAATATCAGTAGGTAAACATTGTGCATAGTTACTCAACACACACTACAAATGCTTGCACAAATAAGATGTAACTAAGAGAAGAGAAGAGACAGAATTTTATCTCACAGATGCTTCTATCAGTATTCTTCCCAGAGAATAGGAAATCCTATGTCTTTAAAACCATCTGCTCAAATAATATTAGCCCTTATACAATAGAGTAAGAATGGCTGCCATCCAACTGATGGTTCCTGGCATGGTTCTCCGTGCAGAATCGTTTAATTGTGTTTGTTTTGAAGGACATGCCATTATCAGTCTAATGAATCGCTTTGGGTTGAGGAAGTATTTTTTTAAACTATTTCTAGGTGGGTGGAAGTAGCTTCGGGAAGGAAAGACAAACCCAGAGACGAGACAATATTCCTCCAGACTGGCAGGGAGATTAAGCCTAAACGTGTTACAAACATGTAGTAACCCAACTTGTTTACCAGAGCGAGCATGCTCAGCCGCTCTCAAAGGTATGCGTGTGAACTGCAGTCGACAGCCGGGAGCGGCCGAGATAACACGGGCTGATAAAGAAGAATCTGCAGCATGGCGGACACAAGACGGTATTGTTGGAAGAACACGTTAATCGGATTGATGTGTGTAGTTACATAAGTGCACGACCCTGATTACGCAACTGACCTCAGTGAACGGTGATGTATGAACCATGATGAATTAAGTGAAAAACAGGTTTAAGTTAGATATTTTATAGGAGAGGAACTACCAAGATTTGTGATCTGTCTGACTCCGTTAGTCCGTTAGCAGTTACATAGTGTGTGCGTGTGCGTGTGCGTGTGGGTGTGCGTGTGTGTGTGTGTGCGTGCGTGCGTGTGCGCGCATGTTTAAATCACGTTCATATTTTACAAAAAAACATAGGTGGGTAAGGGACTACTAGAATGTATGAAGAAAATATAAAAATTTTAATTCAAACAGAATCAATGTACCCTTCTACCCTTTATTTCCTCCGATGTTGCTACAGCTGTTGTTGTTTTCCTTCAGGTGACGACACACACATCCGTGTTCCTTTAAGCAGAGCTCCAGATGAATGAGTGAGAGGGTGCTCCCCCTGTCTTCACAGGGCAGAGGGTGGGTGTGGCATGGGATTGGCTGGCTGGACAAAGAGGAACATTCCAGGGTCTAAGAGAACTACCAGAAAGGAGTGAGAGGGAGGCAAGGAGGGAAGGAAGGAGGGTGACAAGGACATTTCCACCAGGTTTTATTTTTAAGGTGGAAAAAGTGAGGACTTCTCTAGTACCTCACTAGTGGTGTAATATTTATGCGCCAATGAGTCCTTTATAATACTTTTTTTAATACTACATCCTTCTGCCAGAAAACGGTGCAGATTGTTCCATATGTGGGACAGATGCCAAGTTCAAAAATACAATAGTATGATATTTAGAGCACTGGTCAGCACTTAAACATACTTAGCAAGGAAGAATGGCTAAGAAGTGTGACGACCAATCCTAAAATACAACTTAAGTTCAATGACTTATAATGAATTCAATGCTTTTTGTTCCTGTTTTATACTATATTGCTGAGTCAACCGAAGATGATTTTGTTTTGGTGCTTTACAGGGGAAAAAAAGGCTACGACTACAGTACACAGGATCTCAGGCCTGGAGGTGAAATTGTGATCAACTATTCAAATAAATACTGCTGCTTTCTGAAAAGTCGAAATGCCCGAAGGCCCCAGACCTGTCTCTGAAACTCTGCTCTTCAAGTGGTTTTTCCAGAAGCTACCAAGTTTGAGAAGAGTGTTGACAGATTTAAAGTTCTTGGCATGCACTGTATTTGCATTTACCTACTCTCTGCACAACATTTACGTTTCATTTTAAATTGTACAAACCTACAATACTTACATTTCTGCCTAATCATTTACATTTACGCTTAACCATTTGGCAGACACTTTTACCCAATGGTATTGACAACTGAACCTCTGAACAAGCTGAGAACATTCGAAGCATAGGCCTACAATCAAAACGTAATCAAATCAAACTTTATTTATAGAGCACTTTCGCACAAACATATCACTTAGCAAACACAGCATTTTATTGTGTGTACACATTGCTTCAGTTTTTTTTATGCCAGTTTTTGGCATAAAACATGGACATACAATAAAATAATTGAAAGTAATTTTGGATGATGTCATCTTTCAGTGCGTACGTTCATATCTGTGATTGCTCAATCTCCAATTGTATCCACCCAACAGACTGCCCTGTACCCGTCTATCAATCAATCCACACCTGTTGTTTCTTCAATTCATCATGACAGGTAGTATTACCTCACCAGGTGCCTACTAATGCACACTGGGAATATCCACACCCAACACAGCAATTAAATCAAATATTTCTCCCAATATGTCCAACCTGGTGTCCAACCTTTCTGGGTTTGTGTTGGATTTGGCTCAGGGGTAAACAGCAGATGTTTCCCAGCATTTTATATAACCAGGGAAGAATGGAAGAGGTTGAAGATGAGGTAACAAAATGTGCCGTGCCTGTTCTGTTAAGATCAAACAAGAATTTACATGGAAATGTTCCAGAAAGCTTGGGGCTGCGTCTTGATTCTATTGGACTGATCCTGGTGCTGGCTGATGGATTCTGGTAGCTGAATAATTATGGTAGCTGACTGATTCAGGTGCTGGCTGACTGATTCTCGTGCTGACTGATTTTGATAGCTGGCTGATTTATGTTTCTAGCTGAATTGATTCTGGTTGACAAATTCTGGCTGACTGAGCCAAACTTTAGTTGCTTGATCATTAATGTTTTATTTGTTCTATATAAGCCTCTGTTAGTTGACATCAAATAAAGCAATTATTTAATGTTATTTAATGGGATTTATGATGGACAGTAATCAATTAACTACCTTAATAATGAAGTCTGTTTTACATAGGGAATTGACATCTGTGATAAGGCCTACTGGGTGTAACTTTAGCTAACAGTATTATCATACAATAGAGTTGAGTGTGAAATACTGCAGAACTCCAAATTTAGCACCGGGGGTTGGTCACAGAACAGTGTGAGGTGTCATGTCTGTTGGTGCACCTTATTGTATGATTAATCTCTCGGCTTCTGTTTTAGTCTACTCTCTTTGGTGATTTATCTCTCGGCGTCTGTTAGGCTTTCTAACAGACGTGTGTAACAGATGTGCCACACCTGACTGGTAATTAAACAAATTACATTTCAATACTGTTGAGTCGCTACTGCTCTGTCAGAGACCCCCGCCCTCTCTCTTGGAATGTCTGACTATCCTCTGAAAGCGCGTCAAGCACGGGACACGTTTGTTAAACAGCCTCACCCTCTCTTTCTGTTCGAATATTGATGGAGGTTTTCATGTCAGTGCTTGGCTTACTCGGTGAGGAAAGATAAGGGCCACACTAAGAGCATCTTAAGCACAGTAAATGACAGCTAGGGAGCCGTTCCCGTGTTTGAGCAGAAGCACGTATACACATTGTGTAATTTGCACTGTGTTCCAGGGCTCTTGTCTACAGAGGAAGAGATTCAGGGATTCATGAAGTTTAGTATTAACCACCACGTATTTAATAAGAACTAGTTCCGGTGGGACCATAAATACCTTTATTATTTGAATTATACAAAGAAGAAAAACAATACCTTTATTTATATACCGCTTTTCAATACGTGTGTGAAAAAAGTGAAAAAAGTGTTTCAGCATAACAGGAAAATTACTAAAATGTATCAAACGAGCAAAAGAAAACACAAAACGAAAACACTTTAGCATTCAACATGTTAACTCAAAGTAAGGACATGACTCTGCAGAACAAAATGTTATTCTCGGACAACACAATAGCGAGGGGATGTGCTGAGATCCAACGGAATTCCTGGCATTCTGCGACCAATCGGCTGACAGGATTTCTCTCCACCTTGCCTTGCATTTGAGTCTTCTCATGAAGGTGGGCGTGGTTTCCGTGGAAATCTTAGCAGTTCAACTCGATCCAGTGGTGGACTTCCCCTTCTGACATTTTCTATAAGAGCTGTCTGTCACTCAAGCTCGGGGAGACGCCAGTGCTACCTGGCACACAACACCACCACCACCACCACCACTCCAGCCATCGTCTTTACGCAGCGGTTTCTGCATCACACCACCTACACGTAAGTGTGTCATTCAGTGACTGTGGTTTATAACCAACTTGTTATCCCTGGAGTGAAACACATTATTGTGTTCTCTCTTAAAATGTCATTTTAAATGTGCATTTTATTCTTCTTTGATTGGTTTTAATGGCAATATCAGGTTGGTTGGGTCAGGTAGCACCGTGAGATCTTGAAGTAACAAACTCCAGGAGGGAGAAAAGCCAAGCATGTGTTGTAGGTGTTGCTAGATCAAATCCTAGAACGCCAACTCCCTTGCCATAAAAAAAGGAAAGTAAACATTCCTCTGTGATTAGCTCGTGGTAGCGCTAATGTCTTGATAGTGTCCTACGCAACATGTGAACAGAGGTGAGAGGACGAGAGGACGCAGCTAGTTCACCAGGTCAGAACCGGCTCTTTGTCACTTCTAATAACAGATTTAAAAAATAACCTGTTGGTTTTGTTGAAATGAGAAACACACTCTTGACACAAGGAACAAATACAGGGACTTGAGAAATGTAACGGTTAAACTTTACGCCCACATTCATTTATTGGATAGTTTCCGTTTAATAACGGGAAGGTTGCGTTCCGCCTGGTCTCAAAGTAGGGGGTTGCACTGCTGAGTAACCCTTGAACCTAGGGCTTTACTGGGCGGGCAGGCTTACAAGATGTTCAATTTACAGGGTCTTCTTTGAGAGCTGGGTTATGGTCCACCATAAAACGATATGCTTTACTATTTGCCTGCACACCGATAATGAGCTCAGCATTGTTAGGATAGCACTTTATGATGCGTGGGCATTAACAAAGTGCATATTCATGATCCAACTCCCATTTTGATGTGTTCCTATTGATCACAACCTGGGAATTAAAACATCAATATGCCACACAAACCGTTTTAAACAGTTCTTCTGTTGTTATTTTGCTGCTGTTGTTTGTTTGTTGTGTTTGCACTCAACAAACAACAGCGTTGGTTTAGAATAGTGCATGCCTATGTAGTTCTTATGAAACTTTTGGTCGACTCTTTCTTTATAATAACTACCCTTACTGAATGAATCAAAATGTGTACGTGAGTGTAAATAGGGGTTAATAACAGGTAACACACTGCACCGTCACACATTCTTTGTCATTTCGTTCTACTTTTGTCATTTTCAGTTGAATGTCAACTGCATTTACAAATGATTTTCTTGTTGGTCTGCCGTCTTCAAAAGAATGACTTGGAAATTGAGTATGACCAGGCTGGTATTTAATGGGAAACAAAGCAAAGAATGCTGAAGCACAACCTTGACCAGAGGACAGTATAGGATACACATATGTTTTGCTGCTTTTGCTTACACTGCCCCTGATAATTCTGATGAAATTGTGCGTTTTTGGAATGTTCTTTCATGACAAGACTCTCAAATTGCTCGTGATTGTTCTGTTAATGGATGTAATTATCTGTCTGGTCTTCCAGATTCAAATCTTTGTTAAATACAATGTGGAATGCAATTCATCATACCTCACTTCCTTAACCCTCATTAAAATGGACAAAAAAGAGGACAAAAAATATGTCAGTGCAATGTGATCTCAGCCTGCAGCAAACAACAGTATTGTACAAAACACAAAACCTTGTGGAAGAGGTGACAAGATTAGATACGACATGTTGAAATTAGTAAAAAAGTTGGACAGGTCTCTTCAACACAAACACACATATCTCCCAATGGCATGTTCTAAGAACTGATGTTTCCTCCACACCTCTTCTTTTGTCCAAGTGAATAGTTTTGCTCCAACTTGAGTTTCAGGGTCCTGCTCCCGTTCGGTGTCCCGGTGGGGTGGGTGATCAGGTCGTGTCGGTGGGGTGGTGATCAGGTCAGGTCGGTGGTGTCGGTG
>OOFG01063160.1:0-10066 GCA_900323295.1 Molva molva | reverse complement strand
TACTGTAGTACCAGATGCCTGGTACTTAGTGAACAGGGTACTGTAGTACCAGTAGTACCAGATACAGGGTACTGTAGTACCAGATGACGGTACTTAGTGAACAGGGTACTGTAGTACCAGATGCCTGGTACTTAGTGAACAGGGTACTGTAGTACCTGTAGTACCAGATGCCTGGTACTTAGTGAACAGGGTACTGTAGTACCAGTAGTATCAGATACAGGGTACTGTAGTACCAGATGCCTGGTACTTAGTGAACAGGGTACTGTAGTACCAGTAGTACCAGATACAGGGTACTGTAGTACCAGTAGTATCAGATACAGGGTACTGTAGTACCAGATGCCTGGTACTTAGTGAACAGGGTACTGTAGTACCAGTAGTACCAGATACAGGGTACTGTAGTACCAGATGCCTGGTATTCACGGTGTGTTGTTCTGTTTTGTTGACTCCGCCCTGTGGCGGCCAGCGGCCAATGGGAGTGTCTCTGAAGCAGTTTGACGGGCTGATGCGTTTCTACAGGCCGCGCATGTCGGCCAGAGACCGCTACCTGACCTACAAGGCCCTCAACACCTCAGGGACGCCCATGCTCAGGTAGCACCCCCCCCCCAGCACTACCTTTATTGTGGAAGTACAATTGCTTAACGAGAACTTCCTCTTCCTTTACAGTCTGCAAGACTTCTATAAATTCTATGAGGTCATCGGCCTCAAATGGAAGGTATGTTCCTCAGACAGGATGTGCTTTAAGGTCTCTGTGTCTTAAATAACCTTTATATATATCAATATACAGGTTACATAGTCATAACGTTCTCTCCTAGGCTCGACGGAGCGGGGAACACTGGTTTGATGATCTTCCACACACAACCTTCCTCATTTTCAAAGGTGACTTCTGTCTTTTGGCTTCGCAAAAATCTACTGATGAATTATTTTCCTCATTCTGCCATGCAAGCCTTTACCTTTTCTCAAGTCTGACTTCCTGCTTCCTGTATTGTACGCTTTCATTTCGAAGGCATCAACCTGCTGGTGAAGTCCAAGGCCTTCCAATACACCATGTGTAAGTACTCCGCTGACCCGCCCGCATTATCACTGGTTTGGCTTTTTGAGGGGCGATCAAGGACTTACTGGCCAAGGGGGGGGGGGGGTTACCGTGATATTTGTCCGATGTTGATTTGGAACGGGCGGTGCTTGATAGAGTATCTTCGAGTACCTGTGGATTTGTCTTCGTTGGTGCATAAAGAGTATTTAGTGGTAAATCCGTCCTCTTACAATGACCCCACCTCTACGCACCACCCAACGGCTCCTACGTCGCCTGTTATGTGTCCGCAGATGTGGTGGTGGCTGTCAACGGCATCTGGATCCTTGTGGAGACCTACATGTTGAACAGTAAGCCACCGCATGATAGAACCTCAAGTAATGGAAGATGTGATTGATTTCTCAGCATTCGCTCACATGTGGACGCCTCAAAATGAAAACCTTAACTACAGCTGCCTACAAATCAAGGCTTTGAATTCAGTGTTCCACGTTCCCAACTCATTACTTATCTACTATTTTCTGTTTAATGTGTTGATAAAGTAACCTGTAATGTTACTTAGAGGTGAGAATGAGGTCAGGGTTAGGGGGCCTGGGACTCATTGTGATGAAGGGCTCCACCAGTACCACTCTAAATCTCTCCTACAGGCGGCTTTTCCTGGTCCAGATTTGTTCCGTGGAGTTACATCGTCTTCCTGACCAGTGAGTGTGTGATCCTTGTTATGTCATTACAGGACCTACGGTGTCCCGTGACAGATCCCATGATGTCCTGCTCTCACATGCTCTCTGTCCTTCCTGTTTCAGTCTACGGGGTGGAGGTCCTGCTGAAAGTGGCCGGCTTGGGCCCGATGGCGTACATCAGCTCTGGGTGGAATCTGTGAGTGAACACCTACTCTCTGCTCTTATTGTGAAAACATCTACTCTCTGCTCTTATTGTGAAAACATCTACTCTCTGCTCTTATTGTGAAAACACCTACTCTCTGCTCTTATTGTGAAAACATCTACTCTCTGCTCTTATTGTGAAAACACCTACTCTCTGCTCTTATTGTGAAAACACCTACTCTCTGCTCTTATTGTGAAAACACCTACTCTCTGCTCTTATTGTGAAAACACCTACACTCCGCTCTTATTGTGAAAACTACAGTGTCTTATACCATAGCATTGTTGAATACTTGTTTCTGATTGGTCAAACCATGTGTGCATTAATTTTCAATAACAATAACAAATCCAACATTAACCGGTCGAACTATTGATCAGATGTTGGCTTGACAACGCAAAACTGTATGCTCAAAGCTCAGCAGAAGAAATTCAGCTGATTAAAAACCATTAATATTATAGATGAAAGTAACTAATATCTACTAATTGTTGGTAACTGTGGTATTAGTGGAATAAACCACTGGCTGTCGCTTTATTGGAAAATAATGTACGAAGTGCAATAAGGGGCCAGCATGTTGTGGTTTCCTCCTTACTAGTTATGGAATAGTTACGTGCTGAGTAAGTCTGGGCCTCTCTGTCTAGGTTTGACTTCTCCGTGACGGTGTTCGCCTTTCTGGGTTTGATTGCTCTGGCCTTCGACATGGAGCCTTTCTACTTCATTGTGGTGCTGAGACCACTGCAGCTGCTGAGGTAAGCCCAGTGAACCCCAGCGGTTTGGGTCGAGGTGCTAGTATGGCTGCTGTGTGAGCTGCTAGTCACTGGAACTCAGATAAGAGCGTAGAGCAGAGCGTAGAGCAGAGCGTAGAGCAGAGCGTTCTTCTCTGGACTCTGGTGCTGTTCTTCACACATTTCAGATGAAACGGGGTTCACCAACCCTTAAAAAAAAAGAATGTGCGCCGTCATTTCAGTGTGGACTGCAGTAGTTGGGGTGTTCGGGTCCCGACCGAAAGGTACTGGGTTCGATCCCGATGTCTCCAACATACCCGTAGGCCCCGTCCATTGATGTGATGCTAAATGAGCTCACCGTAACGGAGTCTTGTGGCCGCTAGGTTGTTCAAGATCAAGCAGAGGTACCGCAACGTGCTGGACACCATGTTCGAGCTGTTCCCCCGCATGGCCAGCCTGGGCCTCACCCTCATCATCTTCTACTACTCCTTCGCCATCGTGGGCATGGAGTTCTTCGCCGACGTCATCTTCCCCAACTGCTGCAAGTGAGTCCTCCTCCCATCTCACGGGACGCCCGCTTCCTCCGGACATTTCTTCTTCCCTCCTAACTGAGCGGAGATCAGACCTGAGCGATGAGCGGGCGTCGTGCTAACCCTCCTCCTCTCTGACCCCAGCACCAGCACGGTGGCCGACTCCTATAGGCAGATCAACGTAACCATAGGCAACCGGACGGTGTTGGAGGAGGGCTACTACTATCTGAATAACTTCAACAACATTCTCAGCAGCTTCGGTAATCTCCTCCTGCTCTCCCTTCTCTCGGCCCGCTGTTTGAGACTTACAATCAAAGATGGCTGTCCTTGTATTATGGGTCATACTGGGAGGTTCTTAACACATGGGTGGGGTCATACTGGGAGGTACTTAAAACACGGGCGGGGTTATACTGGGAGGTACTTAACACATGGGTCGGGTCATACTGGGAGGTTCTTAACACATGGGCGGGGTCATACTGGGAGGTACTTAACACACAGGCGGGGTCATACTGGGAGGTACTTAACACACAGGCGGGGTTATACTGGGAGGTACTTAATAATGAAATCTATAATATAATCGAACACTTTATTTGTATAGTACTTTTCTAAACGCTCAAAGACACTACAATGGCAATACAATAGAGTAGTCGTGCAATCGGATATCAAAACATTTAAAAAGCATATATCGTGCCCGGCTGTCTTCTAATACAAGACAGTTCTGCTTCATGCCCGTGTTGTGAAACATCTGCAACATCAGCTCAGTCCCGCCAGAAAGCCCTGGACGGGTTGGACGTGGCTGCATTGGGCGAGACTGACGTAGTACCTCCTAAACTTTAAGAGGTACTACGTCACTCTCGGCCTGTAGGATGTGGTTCTCTCTGTCTGGCCTAATGGAGTGTTTCTGTACATGTGTCCTGGCCTCCAGTCACCCTGTTTGAGCTGATGGTGGTCAACAACTGGTACATCACCATGGTAAGGTGACCTCACCGCAATCTTCTGCTCTTATCTCTAATGTTGTTTTAAGGGCTTGACCTGTGACCTGTCTTACCCCCCCTCCCCACAGGAAGGTGTGACCTCCATGACAACCCACTGGAGTCGCCTGTACTTCATGACCTTCTACATCGTCACCATGGTGAGTGTGTGTGTGTACAATGTGTTATTTATGTTGATGCTTTGTAGGCCCCCTGGTGAGGACTCCTTGGCCCCTCTCCAGTGTTCCTCACGCTCTCTGCTCACTGCAGGTGGTGATGACCATCATCGTGGCGTTCATCCTGGACGCCTTCGTGTTCCGCATGAACTACAGCCGCAAGAACAGAGAACCGCTGGAGAACCCAGAAGGTAGGAGTGTGTGCGTGTGCAGAGAGTGTTTTATTTATCAGTGCACAGTATAACACGGGGTCAACTGTGTGACCAGTATAAAATCTACAATATGAGTGAGTGATGTTTGAGCAAAGAGCCCAGCGGTGGTTGTTCTCCCCATAACGACGGGCCGTGTGTTGCAGAGGAGAACGGCATCGTGTTCGAGGTGGAGGTGAGCCGGGATGAGGCCCTGGCCACGCTGGAGCTCTACAAACAGACGTGTCCGGGTCTGTCGTCGCTCAGCTCTCTGCAGGGGGTCCTGCAGGCCATGGACCGTGGCGGGGTAAGAACACATGCACACCTTCTGCACGGCACTGCAGCGTCCGCAGGTGGACTCATCTTGGTTTCATGTTTTATGCTCCAGCACACGTCCCTCGTGTACCAGGGGAGAAGGTCCAGGACCAAGAGCGACCTGAGCATCAAAATGTACGAGGAGGAGATACAGGTGAGTCCTGATTGGTCTGTTATGTAATGTTTGGTCCCTGGCCTGACACACATTCAGAGAAGTAGAACAACTTGTTGAATTCCTTCTGAAAGGGAACTTGGCAAAACAGGAAGTATAATTACCGCTCAAGCTACAGTGAGCTCTCTTATCCCTCGAAATAAATCTGGTGCTACTACTCATGAATAATACAAGTCTGACGACGTTTAAAATAAGATAATTTAAACATTACGTACAGTTTACCCTATCTGTCTAGTGTCCACTATTCAGAACCTGCCTGCTGTGTGCTAGTTGTCATGACAACAACTACAGTTCAACTCAAACAGGAAGTAGACTGGACCGGATGAGGTCCTAAACCAATAGGTCTTCTCCTGTTCCCCAAGGAATGGTATGCTGAGTACTCCAGGGAGAACCTGCCCCAAGCAGACCAAGGCTTGGAGCGGGTGCTGGACAGTCCGGTGTCCCAACCGCCCCCGCCCTACACTGGACCTCAGGGCGTCAGCACATAGCACACACACACCCCGGGCCTCTGCACAGCACCCCGCCTGTGATAGGCCACAACAACCCGCCACTCCCAAGAAGGGTCCCGTTCTCCCGCCTCCCAAAGGCAACTCCTGGGTTCCCCCACGAGCCCTGATCCTTCACCGATGGACGACTGGATCGGTCACCTGTGCCAGAGACTAACAGACACGTCTGGTTCTTGAACGTTGCCTCTGGATCTGTTTGCTGCCCGGGCCGCTCCTCAGCCAGGTCCGGTACGGAGGAGGGACGTGTTCGGTGCCTGGATAACGTACAGTACTTCCACCTGATGCCTTAGCGATGTTCTAGCTCCTGATCAGTGTTAAACCCTGACCTGTCTCTTTAAGGGGAACCCTCAAGCATGGCTGTGTTCTAAGCTAAGGGAGTACTGCTCTATATAAGGGTCATGCGATGTTTCTCGTGAAAATCCTGGGAAAGTTGGGACCGATTTGAAGAAGGCAAATCCTGGACGTCATGGTCCAACTTTTCCGTGATTTTCTTTCTCAGGAACGTAGTTGATGTGGTATGGAGCAGAACTCTCTGTGGTTTGATGTTCCCTTTAATGAATGGACTCCTTTTCACCTTTGTACAGTATTACAGATATTAAGCTGGTGTATCTTATCCAACATCTCTTAACACTAAAGAGATCATTTTACTTTTGTATAAACCTGTTATTCTGTATGTGTATTAGAATGTATTTGACCTACTGAATACAACAGAACAATTTTAATAAACTGTTCCATTTGTCAAGTGAATCTGTGCAACCTTTCCCTCTAACAATTATACACAATTCAAACAATTAAAGTAAAAGATTTAATGCTTTCACAAATACAAAATCTGCTCACATAACCAAAATAATGTTTAAACGTTGAGGTATAAAAACGACATAATGGTCAATAAGGATAACACTTTTTGTACACATTTATTTACAATACATTCCAAATAAAATCATTAAAAATATAATTTTCCTGTGACTTTTGTCCCAGAAGGTGCTTTTTTTGGTCTCCGGTACGTTGAGGCAACATACCCTAAAATACCTTAAGTGTCAGCGTTGAGACCCATAAGAACCCTGATGGTCTGAAGACCATGCATCTTCAGACCTCAGCACCGCAACACACTGGCTTTGGATTAGAAAATGCCCTGCAAGAATGTTGATTCTTATAATAAATTGTATTCATGCGAACGATTAAAGTCGTGCTACGTGAAGATACTTGAGTGAGTAAGCCCTCTGCTTCAAGGTGCCTTCACAGAAACAGGTTCTCAACGTCAGGCAAGGTGGATCTGCCCGAACTCCGTGAGGAGCGCCACGGAGAGGAACACGGCGTAGAAGAAGAGCAGGAACATCCCGTAGGCCCGACTCAAGTGGAACCGGCACAGCGGAACGATCACGAAGGACAGAACCAGGGACAGACCCAGGGACCCCGCCAGGATCCAGGTCAACAGGCCCTCTGGCTCCAGCTGGGGGAGGGAGGACCATGTTTATCATGTTGCCAACTTTAAACCCACCCAGAAAAACAGGACAATTCGAGAAATAGTATAACATGAATTAAATAAATTATAATATACATACAGGTTAATGGAAATATTAATGATTTAGCACTTTAAACTCTTGACACACTGGGAGAAGCGAGGAGTACCTGCAGGGCCGTCTGGGTCTCGAATATCCGCACCAGGCAGCCCAAGCCCACCCCAAACAGCATGTCTGGAGGAGGCGTGGTCAAGGCTCCACCAAGTCACATGACCAAGTCACATGGAGTCCATTAAAGGGGCAGTGAACCCTAAATAGTTTTTATCTAAACATGGTAATATGTCTTATATGATCGACCACATAGTGTAATGTATGCCATTTCTTCACTGACAATAGTAAAAAGTCAGATTAAAAATCACTTATTTTACCAACCAGTTCTGTGACCGCGGGGAGCGATCAGAGCCGGTGTGTGGAGTGTGTGGAGCTCCGTCTGGGCCGTGGTGGATGAGGATGGTCGCGTCCGAGAGAGCGTTTAGCTTCTCGGACACTTAAAGTGTAACGGCACGGTGTGGGCCGCATTCCACATACAGCATCGCTCATACACAACGACGGTACTAGCGGAAAAGATAAAGTCTTCCAAAGTTGCCGTGGTCGTAACCATAGGGATTACACCTCCCCCCTCCTTCCTAGAACTCTAAGCCCAATACGCATTCGATTTAATCTGAAAGCGTTCGAATTCAAGCTGAAACAGTTTATATAACACACACTGCACACTCTATGTCAGGATACTGAAGATGATGCCTCCAAAACAGGCAGATATGGCCATTCTTGGGTACCCCTGGCGTGCGATGGTGATGTCCGCGAAGCAATCTGCGGATGAAAACACAAAACAGAGCATCATGAGAGCGAGTGTGTGAGAGCTAGCTGGGACGATGCTAGGTCTGTGAGGAGATGGATAGAACTAGAGGGAGGGGCTGTGTGTGTCTCAAGCCACCTCCTATACTGTTCCCCCAGGCCAGCACGGTGAGGCCCACTCACCTCCTATACTGTTCCCCCAGGCCAGCACGGTGAGGCCCACTCACCTCCTATACTGTTCCCCCAAGGCCAGCACGGTGAGGCCCACTCACCTCCTATACTGTTCCCCCAGGCCAGCACGGTGAGGCCCACTCACCTCCTATACTGTTCCCCCAGGCCAGCACGGTGAGGCCCAGCACGGTGTTGCTGAGGCTCAGCACCACACCCAGCATGTGCAGAAGGCTGACCACCTCTGAGGCCACGGTGCTGATCAGCACAGCACTCACCACGAAACCCAGCAGAGCCAGCAGCTAGAGAACCCAGTGGAACACAGTCAACTACACATCAGATCAATACGGCTCTTAATTATTCACACAGAGAAGTTACATTGAGGGCCAGGACTCTTTTTCAATGGTGTACAGGCAACATTGCAAGTTTGGTACAATTAGATTTAAAGGGACCGTCGTCGGTTACCTTTAGATGACCACCCCCACTAAAAACCTATTAAAAGTACTGTTCACAAAAGTTCAAAAATAACACTGATCACCTGATAAAGTGACGTAATTCAGTAGTTAATGAGTATTCAGGTGTAAAGTTCAAGAGAAGGCTTTCCTCCCGGTAATCATCACGTCATCACCCTTTCAAAGCCATGCCTGTACTTCAATACATTCCTCTCTGCTGATAGTTTTGTTGCCTAGTAAGCCATCACAAAGACGTAATCTGTTGATAAAGGGATGAGGACTCACGGAGTGATAGGACGGAGGACGGTCGTTCTTGGTTGTACAGAACATGATGGCGGATAGGAGGAGGCCCAGGAGGAACGTCAACAACCACAGAGGAAACTCCCCTTGGATCATGTAGGTTCCATCTACCAACGAGACAGCGAACAGCATGTGATCATTGTCACCTTCTAGACACCGAAAGAAGACAACCTTACACTAACATCTGGGGAGGGCAGTCTCCTGGGAATCGACCTGGACAGCAGCTGCTCCCCTCTGCTCATTTCAATGACATGTATTTGAATTTACGGTAAGTTGCTTTTTAGCACCAAACACAGCTCGTCTCAATCCCTGTTTCTAATTGGCCTTGCTACGTGACCCTCGGCAGAAGATCTCTGTACAACCGTTCATTTCCTTCACACAGACAGGGAGGAGGGACGTACATGACCCCGACTGGAACGTGAGCACACACACCAGGGGTGCCGTGATGAGATGAAGGCAGTTCAATGGCCGCCTCCAGTTCCTGTCTTCCTTATCAGGGTCCACGACCGGGATGCAGAGCAGCAGCAGAACCTCTAGCGGCACCTAGTGGACAGAGTACCACACCTCAGCCACGGAAACAAAGAACGTCACACAAATTCCACTGCTGGTGCTTACAGATCCCGCCTCCAGCAACCTGATTGGTCGAAACAAAGGAAGTGAAACTTTCACCCAGATTTGAGCTCGTCAGCCATCAGCCTTTAGGTGATGGTGAGATAGAGTTAAGGATCAGGCCTCACCCGGAGTGCTTTGAGGAGCCTCCATCTCCAGGACCTCCTCCTCCACCTCCTCAGGTCCACTGGGTTCAGAGCGCTCAGCAGGATGTGGCTGGTGGACTCCGAGTAGGGAAGGAGAGGCCGGTACTCATCCTCTAACACACACACAGTGGAGCCGGTGTCAAACATCAGTGCAGCTAACTCACTAGGAGTGATTGACAAGTAGGACGCCGTTCAGTTACCATATTCTGGGTCCACACTCCCATTGGATGAAGAGAGGACCTCGTTGTCCGAGTCAGACGACAGGGTGTCTGCAAAAAGATATCTTACCTAGTACCTAGTACACACATCTTACCTAGTACAGTTGTATATATACACACATCTAACCTGGTACAGTGGTATATATATATATATAAACACACATCTTACCTGGTACAGTGGTATATATATATATATATATATATATATATACACACACCTTACCTGGTACAGTGGTATATATATATATATATATACACACACCTTACCTGGTACAGTGGTATATATATATATATATATATATATACACACACCTTACCTGGTACAGTGGTATATATATATATATATATATATATATATATACACACACCTTACCT
>OOFG01063157.1:7425-17776 GCA_900323295.1 Molva molva | reverse complement strand
ATAACCATCTTCAGGAGCATCAAGCCCCGCCTCTCCGTCGGAGAGAAGAAGAAGAAGAGCATGCAGGAAATGCAACTGCCGCCCGTTACTATACCCCTAATACTGCAGGTCGGATTACAATAGATTATTACATTCTTACATTATTCTTACATATTACATTATAAAGTTCTCAAAATTATAATTCATAATTCAAATAATAACTTTATAGAGTCTCCTCCAATTATATTATATTACACTTCATGACATTACACTAGATGTCTCAGAGGTGAGGCCAAAAGCTTATTTCCAGGCCAGGCTATTCTATTCTCTACATTACATGACATTAGGTAACATTCCCTTCCATTACTGTAATGGCTTTTCCTTTCCAAAATTCAAAGCCACTTTCCCAGGAGAAGTAGTAGTAGTATTTCAACGCACCTTTATACAGTTCCAGAGATCCATCGCATTGATGCTCATATATTCCAAAAGTTAATTTAAATCAAAGCTTTGCTAGTGTGTGTGGTAGTGTTTGTGGTTGTGGTGGTGGTTGAAAATCTGTGTTACTTCTAACCACTAACTGCTGGGACTCTAAACCCTGCCGTTCCCAAAACTACTTCCCTATATTGATTTTTACCAAACCCTCTCTGGGTGTAGCTGAGGTGCCAATTACGAATTTATCACTCACCTCAATTATCGCCATAATCTTAACTAAGAAATATGGGAAGTTCTCAAAATTATAATTCATAATTCAAATAATAACTTTATAAAGGCTCCTCCAATTATATTATATTCCTCTCATGACATTACACTAGATAACATTGATTACATAGTAATACATTCGTATATATTAGGTTACATTACAATAGATAAAGTTATAGGTTGAATTTGATTTGTTAAAGTGTTTGTGTTGTTGTTGTCATAGTTGTCATAGATCGTAGTGTTGCATTGTGTGGTGTGTTGTGTGTAATGTGTCTTGTTGTAGTGTAATGTGTCTTGATGTTGTAGTGTAATGTGTCTTGTTGTTGTGTGTAATGTGTCTTGTTGCTGTAGTGTAATGTGTCTTGTTGCTGTAGTGTAATGTGTCTTGTTGTTGTGTGTAATGTGTCTTGTTGTGTGTAATGTGTCTTGTTGTAGTGTAATGTATCTTGTTGTGTGTAATGTATCTTGTTGTGTGTAATTTGTCTTGTTGTTGTGTGTAATGTGTCTTGTTGCTGTAGTGTAATGTGTCTTGTTGTTGTGTGTAATGTGCCTTGTTGTTGTAGTGTAATGTGTCTTGTTGTTGTGTGTAATGTGTCTTGTTGTTGTAGTGTAATGTGTCTTGTTGTGTGTAATCTGTCTTGTTGTTGTTTGTATTGTGTCTTGTTGTTGTAGTGTATTGTGTCTTGTTGTAGTGTAATGTGTCTTGTTGTGTGTAATGTGTATTGTTGTTGTAGTGTAATGTGTCTTGTTGTTGCAGTGTAATGTGTCTTGTTGTTGTGTGTAATGTGTCTTGTTGTTGTGTGTAATGTGTCTTGTTGTGTGTAATGTGTCTTGTTGTTGCGTGTAATGTGTCTTGTTGTTGTAGTGTAATGTGTCTTGTTGTTGTGTGTAATGTGTCTTGTTGTTGTAGTGTATTGTGTCTTCTTGTTGTAGTGTATTGTGTTTTGGTGTTGTAGTGATTGGTTAATCAAAGCTGGTTGTGGTCCTGCAGGAAACAGAGAAGGTGGTGATGTCTTTGTGTCAGAGCCCCAAGAACAATGTGTGTTGTCTGGAGGAGAGGCTGGAGTCCACCTACCAACTGCCCCTGGCCCTGGACAAGATCCACCAGGTCCTGCTGCTCATGCAAGGTATGAGCACACACACACACACTGACCCTGTGGTCAGATCCTCCTACATCCAACACTCAAACACACATTTCAGCGTAGTTGTAATGGATGGGTGTGTGGAGGAAGTCCAGCACTTAGTAAGTCTGTCGTTTTATCTTTGGTCTACTACTCCTGTGCAGCTGATGACATCACCATGAGGATGTCACTGTGGTGATATCGCCATGATGATGTCACTGTGATGATGTCACTGTGAGATGTCACCCTGATGATGTCCCCATGGTGATGTCACTGTGGTGATGTATCTGCTTTATTTATCTGCTTTATATCTGCTTTATTTGCTCTATTGTATAAGAGCTGATGCAATCAAACAAAACATTTGTATGTCATTGTTTTATGTGATGTGGGTCTGTATGTAATAGACTTTGTTTTGATGTCTCAGAGGTGAGGCCAAAAGCTAATTTCCAGGCCAGGCTATTCTATTATTTTCTATTTATATTGTAAAAACCTTAGGATTTGTAAAAGGATGTTTATAATATGATAAGATATACATACTTCTATGGTCCTAAAGGAGAGGGTGAAAGCATGCCCTACTGGGTAAATAATATGATCAAATATATATTGATATATGTTATATTATATTTGACTTATTATATGATTATATTCATTTACTACCATGGTCCTCCAGGGGAGGGTGAAAGCACCCCTCACTGGGTGTTCTGCAGCCGCTACCTCCTGCTGTG
This sequence comes from Molva molva, assembly GCA_900323295.1. Lineage (NCBI taxonomy): Eukaryota > Metazoa > Chordata > Actinopteri > Gadiformes > Lotidae > Molva > Molva molva. The sequence goes on along the minus strand of OOFG01063157.1, from coordinate 15,252 downwards.
CCTGGCCCACCTCCTGCAGTGTCTGGAGAAGCTGGACGTGAAGAACTTCCACAGCCCTGCAGACTCCCAGCAGCTCTTCGACATCACTAACCAGCTGCTGCGCAAAGCAGAGATGGTCTACACCTGCCACAAGGCAGCTTGGTACACAATCTATATGCTCTATATCTATATAGTATATACACACACAAACCTGCCACAAGGGAGCATGGTGCATTATATACATATTCTATATCTATATCTATATGCTATTTATACACTCTAGCTATATCTATATGTACACACCTGCCACAAGGCAGCATGGTTTGCTATCTGTATACTCTAGATCTATATCTACATACACAATATCTATATGCTCTATATTTCTATCTGTATGTACATACAAATCTGCCACAACAAAGCAGATCATATACGATATATCTACATTTACAATTATACAGACACTTGCCACAATTTAAATATACATTTACATATGTACAGTCTTGGTGTCATTCTGTAGGTGCTTTTATCCACAGAGACTTACGAAGTAAGACCTTTAACAATCAAAGCTTTCAATCAATATTGGAGGACCTATGTATATATATATATTTGGTGTGCTTGCTGACCTAGTTTCTAAACAAACCAACAGGACAGATTGCTGGGTAGCAGTGGGAATCAGAACGCACCTTTAGTATAATTTGTATTGTTGAATTAGTGGTGGCAAATAATAACTACATTAGCGATGGAACATTTTTAAAAAAAGTGACCTCTTCAATACAGATGATACAAACGATAGGATAACATCAGATAAAGCACATCTTATCTAATTCATTCATCATTCATTCAGGAAATTAAGGTTGATCTCTAAATGTGTTTTTAACCATATCTTGGTATGTTACCGTGTGTGTGTGTATTTGTGTGTGTGTGTGTTTGTGTGTGTGCGCATGTGCATGTGTGTGTGTGTGTGTGTGTGTGTGTGTGTGTGTCTCCGTGCGTGGGTGTGTGTGTCCCACAGCCCTACTCCAGTGAATAGAAAGAAGAAAAAGATCTCTGGCGGATGCTCGCTGCCCTGGTGGTTCGTCTTCATCGCCTGGTTCCTTCTGCTCTCCATCAGCGGCATTTCCACCTTCTTCACCCTCCTCTACGGACTCAAATACGGCAAGGAGAAGTCTATCCAGTGGGTCATCTCCCTGGGCCTGTCACTCTTCCAGAGCATCTTTATCCTGCAGCCGTTGAAGGTAAGCAAGTGGCTTCTAGTGAGGTCAGTGGCGCGTTCACAGAGGGGCCTGGGGGATGCGTGTTGGCCTTTAACACGCTCCTAGGCGTTTTCATCTCGTGAGATGAAAACGCCTAGGAGCGTCTGCCTGGAGGCGGATGCCTAAAATATGCGGAAAAACATATTTTTTTCTGTTTCACCGGCGGCTGTTAGCTGATGCATTCAGATGACAGGGAGTAAGAGATCGGCTCACAATATAATATCCAATAATACTAATCCACCCCTAGACTAAACTGCCCCCTGAACTGCCACTTCTACTAAATTTACAAAAAATTGAAGTATACACTCAGCACCACTTCGCAAAAACATTTCTGAATTGATGGTATCGATGAAGGGTTACTTACCCTGTACTGATGGGGCTATGAGACAAAAAAGGTTGGTTGCTCTAAGAAGACTGTGACCTGAGAAATGACTCCTTTAGAAGTTGATTTGCATTGGAAACAATGCAAATCAACTTCTGAAAGGAAAACCAAGTACCCTGTTTGAGCTAGTTCCAGCCAATACATCCATGGTCTCCGAAAATGAATAAAAGAAAAGCCTTCTTGCCCATTTCTGGTATAATAATTTTTTGTAGGGGAGTGGCTTTGTTGTCGTTCAGGCTTGCTATCTCTTGAACAAGGCATTCCTACAATCACATTTGGGGGGTTACAGCCAGAATGTTGATGATGAATGATTGACTTTTCCTGGTAACAGGTAACCTATAACGGGCAATTTGAGTCCATGTCTTATCTTACATTATTAAAACCCTTTTTGGAGATTTGGACCAGGATCAATCCATAACACTACTAAGCAACCCACTACATCACATCACTCTTCATTTAAAATAAGTTGTTGTAGGGTTTGGTTTTCCTTTAAGGAGTCTACAAGTCCTTCCACCATAACACCATGATATAGTTGGACAAGTACCACTATGTTTTATGAAAGGATGAGGGAAGGACATAATTAGTGTGTGTGTGTGTGTGTGTGTGCAGGTGATCGGTGTAGCTGTGTTCTTCGCTCTGTTACTGAGGCCCGTCGCCGTTGAGGAGACGGAGGAGGTAGAGACTGTGATTTTCGGTAAGAACCAGATGGTTGTGTTTGTGATCATGTGACCTACGGGAGTAGCCGATGCTTTCGGTCTCCTTTTGCTTCTATATAATGGATCACAGTCAGTCACATCAAAGATACATGCCCAGCTTTATAGAGATGACTTTTGCCTTAATCTTTTGTTTTAAAAATATTGTTAAAAGTGTATTTGTCTGTTTAGGATTGTTTAGCTTTACCGACATTGCCATAGTATGATAGTTTGTCTAAATGTTATATTTAAGCAAAATCATACTTGAGGGAGTGTGCATCGTGCCTATGCAGCATCACAGCCGTGCCAATATCCACAATATTGCACAACCTCAAGCATGTCACTGCTGCGCAATCAAGTAATGTAGTTCCCCTATTGTTGATCATTGACAAAAACATCTCCCCTCCTTTCCACAGAGCAACAAGACAGGTGCCGGCGGTACACTGGCAGACAGGGGGACTGAAGACACACACACACACACACACACACACACACACACACATGTACGTACGTACGCACACACACACACACACACACACACACACACACTCACATTCACACTTAGATGTTACTTAGGAAACATCAGAATATCTGATGGGATGACATGTGGACGCCCGGCTCATCAGGGTTTAGTTTAATTGTGGTTGTGGCTGGTAAATTTGAGGTTTAGGGAGTAGATGATTTAATATGATGGGTAATGTGTAAGTAGTTGAAAGGTCGGTTTGCTGCTGCTAATTCATTTAAAATATTATTTTTTTGATCTACTCAGGCAATATAACTAGAACATAATCTATTAGATATGATATGCTAAGCAATGTGTGAGAGGCGATTTTAACTCCTATCTACTCCTGACTGCATACAATTTGACCATGTTAGATATCTGCTTTTAAGTTTTAAATAGTGCAAGGAATTATGAGGAGCTAGGATTTAGACAAATTGCAGCACAATTTTTATTGAAATATTCCTTGCCATGAAGTTAGTTTTTGTCAGCAAATAAAACAGATAACTTTCAGTTTCAGTTGAACATGTTTCAACCTAGTTTTTAATGATCTGGTACACTGGCTATTCCTTAAACATTTTTTTTTGTGAAGAAAACTATCAAGTATTTGGTAGGCTACATGAGCTCTGCAATATGTTAATAAAGGCAACATAGGATACACCTTATTTAATCAAATTTCTTGCTTTAGTCATTTATGCATTTAATCTGTATTACCTGTGTGAAGCTGAATAAAGTGGTCTAAATGCTATCTGAATATGCTTAAAGGTGCAGTGTGTAAGATTTAGTGGCATCAAGCGGTGAGGTTGCAGATTGTCACCAACTGAATACCACCTCCCCTCACCCCTACCTTTCCAACGACATAGGAGAAGCTACGGCTGCCTGTTAAGGCTTGGACATACTTTCCACATAGGGTTCCGTGCGGCCCTCCGTGCGACTCCCAAGGTAGCTTGGGAGTCAGATGAATCTTCAAACTCAAGTATTATTTGCTCTGGCATATGCGTCTTGCCCCCCTCACTTTCAGACAGATTTCCAGTATATTTGGCCTAGGTCGGGCCAATCACAACCGTGTAGCTAGTACGGGGAGAGTTTTAAATGATGATTGGAAAGAGGATCACACTATGGAAGCGCTGTTGAGGCATTTTAGTCTGAGCCCGTTGATAACGACCCTTGGAAATCGTAAATGAACAGCAAGGTTCCAGAATAATACGCATTTGGGAATTAGTCTGGCAATGTCAGGCTAATGTATAAGTGTATAGAAGGCCTATTTACGCCATTTAGTTAGGATCTCTGTCTTTTATGTGTGCCACCACTGCCCCCTGTTGGTGTTCGATGGACATACAAGTATAAATGGCTCGTTGACACTTTCACGGATGTTCAAGTGGTAGCCTTACAGGCATACAACAGCCTTTCTGTTTATTTTTCTGCCGCTCTCAATCAAAACAATAACAAAAGTCTTAGTTTGATGACGTAGTGTAGTAGCGTGGGCTCATGGGAGTCGTCTTCACCATTTCCGGTGAAAATCGATCTGACGCGACTCCGCTGCAATCATGCTCATGGACGAGGTAATGTATGAAAGTTTTATTCCACATTACCTATAATCACGTAATGTCATTTCATTGTAATGAAATAGCCGCAACTAACGTAAGTGAAAGCAGCGTTAACCTTCTAAGTTTAGATGACTCGATTACGCAATCAGCTGTAGATTATGTTATATGGAGAATTACATCGTGGCGTAGCCCAGCGCTGTTATCCCTGGTCAAAACAATCGTGTTGAACGTTGTTATTACGTTATATCGTAGCAAATCGTAGTAAGCTACATCGATATTAAAATGTCATATCACTAAATAAGTAAGGGCTATGTAGCCTACTGTAACAGTTATTACTGTGTTGAAAGGCTGACTTGCTAATTATGTATAACTCTCCTGCATTGGAAGTCATTGCCATATTCATGGTCTTAAAACCAAACCTTTGTTGTAATTGCATTAGCACAAAAGCTTTGTAATAAGCTTTAGTATGTATAGTGACACACACAAAGAATGCAACACTTACAGCATGAAGACTGTTTAACTTAACAAATATATTGCTGAATTATTTATGCACTCAACATTAATAAGTAAAAGTACTAGCCAAATCACATAAATATTGTCAGCTGATCATGTCCTCTCTGTATCTCAAGATTTTTGAGAGTGCTTCTGTTGACATATGAATACTGTATGTTGCAGGAAGACTCATAGCTCCTCATTGGATGTAAGAATGTTAACTGTTGATACATGGAGAGACCTGGAGTCCCCCCTATAGCAGAGGGCAAGACCCATTACAGGGAAACACAAGAGGGACGGCCACAGGAAAAAGGAAAGGGACAGGAAGTGCAAGCGGTGCGGCAAGAGGAAGACCGGTGGGTAGAGGAAGAGGGACGGCATCAGTAGGCGGAACGGCAGGAGTGAGCAGGATATTGTGCAGGATACATGACCGTTACCCAGAACCAAATGGCCAGCACACTGGGTTGATGGCAGCAGTGTTATAATTACTATCAGCGACATCACTCCTGTTATCTTTAGAAATATCTTCCTTTTTATAGAAGTGAATGTTTAGTAATTTTTTGTACATTTTATAATTATTGTCATTATAATATATATATATATTATATGGTTCCATACTGCCTTCTTTATAAGGCATTGCTTATTCAAATAATAGTAAGAGTATGAGTGATTAAATACCAAAGCAATGTTTTTATACACAGTACAAGACATTTTTTTATATTTATAGAAAAAAGTAATATTGTTTAAATAAATATTTAGCTTTGCAATGAATGTATTAAATGTATTAAATTAAAAATGAAAAAAAAATATAAAAGTGCAGCTCGTTCAGTTGAACACTGGGCTTCGGAGGAACGAGGTTGTAGTTTACGTTCAGCTCTTCACTTGTCTCTTGTTGTGTAGAGCTGGCACCTGTGAGGTCAAAGACATTGCATTCAGATGAGTAGGAATAACCCTAATTTACCATCTCAGAAAAACATAGACTAGGACCATACCACTATTCAATCAGACAGAACAGTAGCATATCAAACTTCTGCTATTACAGTCTGCTGATAGATATATAGTCCTCATCAAAACTAATATCTTCACCTTCTGTTGGATGCTAAAGGACTTTAGTGTATAGCCTAGTGTTCATTTAAAACAACCAACACCACGTATCCTTTATATAATACAACAGTTTAACGTCACCTTTCATCTAGGACATGTGATCTATTTCTGACATGGAAAGGTCTTCAATTCCAGGCTCCAGAAAACAGTGGAAAAGTGATATTCTACCATTTCAGTATTCCTTACCTATCTGATGGTGAGCCACTGGATGGTGCAATGGTGGAGGCTGCTTGGTAGAAAGGACTTGAACAGGCTTTCGAGGTATCTTGCTAGGAGTTGACGTGGATGGTCCTCCTGGTAACTACAATGAAGTAAACATTTTTTTATTTAGCATGTGCCACAAACTGATAATACATAGATAGCAAAAATGAAGGCAGGGGATACTTACGAACTAACGGACAACAGTTCATAACATGCCTTGCTGAAATCGCAGTGAGCCTCACTATTTCCTTACACCAAACAAAAACACTGAATAAAGTTATGGTGTATATGAACGTTGCAGATCGCTAATGCACCCAATCCGAGATAGGCTTTAGTAAGTAGTTGATGTTACTTCCAACTATTTGCAAAGATAGAATTATTCCGGTAACGTGAGCCAAATGGGTTCTTACCTGTCTAGTAGAACACATGCGAGATTGCCGTCTCTCTATAGTCCTAGCTCGTCGCGAAGCTCTCCATCTTGGGAATGCCGCACCAATGTTTACTCTTGTATCTCTCCTCTTGTCAGATAACCTTCTTGGGTCGTTTGATTCACCCGTACGTTTGCGCTTTACATCGACAGCCTCGGCAACAGAAGTCGCAGCAAACTGGACTGAATAATCGTGATCCATCACGAGTGAGCAATAAACGCAATAGAATGAACAAACAACAGAGTGGATAGCTATCTAGTTTGCCTACTTCCTTCCTCACGCTCTGTTTCCCTTATTTCCCGGATGTTAGAGGTTAAAGGGCAGATGACACCGTTAACACTCGTCAAAATTGCCCGGGACGTTACCATTATAAAAGTACGGATTTCTCTGAGTTAAGAGATGGTTGGAAACATTAAGGATAATGTTAGTACACAAGAAAATAAAATATATAATAAAGGTTTAGTCGTTTTTAGATATTTTAATGGAGGTTTGCTAGTGACGCAAAAAACACATCTCAGAGACGCAGGGGGCATGGCATGGCATGGCCCTGCTTCTGTCCATCATCGATTCAAATCAATTACTTTTTGGCAACGGTCAACGAAGAAATACTGCAGAAAACGTCTGTTTTTCATTTCAAAACATTTTTATTAAACAATGATTTGAGTAAGCCCTCCACAGAGAACAGAACAAAAATACTCATTGTCTATTAAGAACTGGTAGTGTTTCTGTGAGGTTAAACATGCCTGACATACCTCAAACAGTCTGGTGTAGAAGACTGAAAGGATGACTCATCACAACCTTTTAGTGTGTGGATACAGAAGTGGAAAAATTCAGGTGTAGGGTCAATATCTCTCGACCTATGAGCAAGGCCTCTGGAGGGAGTGGCTGCATAAGAAGAGTGTGTAGGTACAGGAAATGACAAGCATGCAAATGAGGCACCCATCCCCCATCAGGTAATGGAAGATTACAGCACTCACAGGAAATCATTTTATAAAGGATAGTCATTTGAAATTGTTATATTCTTCGTTTACAGTTCACTCTATAATCTCGCAAGATTTAATATAAACAGTGTTTAAAATACTTTAAGACTAACTTTATTAGGAGTGTTCTGCATATCCAGCAGACCATTTATCTTGTTATATCCCACATATTTTTCACCAGTTTATATTGATTAGACTATATATATTCCTAGATTTAGGGAAAGTAGGTATCCCGCGATAAATAATGTTTGTGTAAAAGGAAATTCTCCA
>OOFG01063155.1:0-21384 GCA_900323295.1 Molva molva | reverse complement strand
GGAGGGAGGGAAGAGAACGGCAAATGGGGAAAGAGCTGCATGTGCAGCTCCACTGCAGCGCTGCCTAACTCTAATCTCCTGTTTAACGATGTGCCGCGTGTGTCTCTTCCGCTCTACGCATATTTTCTATGAATGATTGTTCCTCTTCTCTCCGCTTGTGCCTTCCCCTCTAGAATGACGACGGTCCCGATGTCCGCGCCGGATCTGGGGACATCCTCTTAGTCCACGCCACGGAAACAGACCGCAAAGGTACAGTCACTGGTTAAGCTGGTGTGTGTGTATGTTACTGGGCTTCTGGGTCACCGTCCCACGGTGGGCACATGTCGAGCGTTCGGTCCGCTTCACGGGCTGAACTTGAGGGAACCCTCCAGGGAGCTGAGCTTTACGCTGTTTTGCTTCCTCTCTCTTGCGTTGTAGATCTTGTGTTGTACTGTGAAGCGTTCCTGACTACATACAGGACGTTCATAAGCCCAGAGGACCTCATCAAGAAGCTACACTACAGATATCCTTCAAACAAGAAATACATCTTATTACTAATTCATAGATGGAGGGCAGTTGTGCTTTTCTTGACATCAGTAGTCCAGTAGTATGTTGGTGCAACTCGCTCCAGTTGTGTTAAATCTATACTGTACTGTTTTTTAACTGATCGAAATTGAAATAGTTGATGAGAATCCTATATATGGGAGGTGCAGTGATACCATTCTCTGTCGTTGGAGTGATGGCTCAAAAAGATCCTGATTGGAATGAGATTAGGGAGGGGTATCCTATATAATGATGTATAGAGAGATTCCTGAGATTCAGCATTTCTGTGGTAATTTAGTAATAATTGCCTTTAAAATCTGTCATTTTATTTGTCTTGCCGTTACTTCATTTGTACAAACCGAAAAACAATGTACCTCAATTTGAACATGAATGTGTTCGCACACATTCAACGTGTCTTTTCGTATGCGTCCTTGACCACGAAGCACATACACCAGATTCTGCCACAGTCCAGACACTTTCAAGAAGAGGGTCAGCAAAAACACCTTCTTTGTACTGGTCCGTGTGGTGGACGAGCTGTGGTGAGTAGCTTGTTTATCATTGCATTTTAATTTATTTTTATTTAGTCACATTGTACAACCTGTACAACCTCCGAACATCACAGTTTCTTTATCTTTCACAACTACAAACTAATAATTCAATATTCAAATGATTTAAATTAACCTTTGATCCAAAGTGAATTCCAGTGAATTGAGATCCATGCTGTTAAGGAGCCGGTAAGGGGTTAGGCACTTTCCTCAAGGATGCGGGGGAATTTAACCCAGTAACTTTGTGCTGGGCGACAACCACCCTAACAATTATCCTGTCGCCGATGTACACTTTTACATGTTGTACATGACTTGGTGGTTACATCAACATCACAACATATTGCTTTTCTTTTCTTAGTCTCGTTTCCTTCTCATCCATTCCTCCTTCTCTCCTCATCTCACGAATGCTTCCCCACCCCACTCCCCCAAAGCCTGGTGGAGTTGACGGAGGACATCCTGAAGCAGCTGATGGACCTGGTGTTCCGGCTGGTGTGTAACGGCGAGCTCAGCCTGGCACGCGTGCTGCGCAAGAACATCCTGGACAAGGTGGAGCAGAAGAAGCAGCTGCGCTACACCAACTCCCTCAAGCCCCTGGCCGCCCGCGGCGTCTCTGCCAGGTACACTGTCAGACCCGGTGAACAATAAGGTTTTGTTAGGGTCGAGGTACCGTTGTTAGGGTACAAGGTAGTGCCACTGTTCAGCTTTGGATGTAGGAGGCACCTAAGCAGTCAGCATATGATGAGAGTCCAGCAAACTGTTGCAAGCTAGGTTGGGTGTTCGGCCAAGCAGCCAACAAACGGAAGTTCAGCGTTTTTTTCTTTATAAAACAGATAGCCCTTGGCATTTATATTCCGTTGGTTTTAGAACATCAAACAAAGGTGTAATCTGATTGGATGTGCTTCGAGAGGTCAGCTTCAATAGGGGTCAAAGTTAAAATTGTTGGAATTTTGACCATAGCGTCAAAGTGGGGAATCCGAGCGGTCCGCTACGCCCAGGTAGCATCAGTGCTAGGTCGGGCTTCAACACTCCACTCCATGGGAATACATTGGCAACACAGACGCTGAAAGCTCATCATGTGTGGACCACTTTAATGTATGTAGATGTTTATGTGTGTTCCTATGTATTTATATTTTATGAGTGACCATGTGATACATTAACAAGTGCAAGATAGTCCCTTATGCATGGTTTTGTAATATCTCAACATACACATCAATATGAAAAAGGATATCACAACTTCTGTCACTATGTAGGTACAATACATAGCTATTTATGCAGATTTATATTTGCGCAAAAACAGACATCTAACCTTGTTCTGTAACAGTGCAGTTTTGCAGCAGTGTGGTTTTGGCGACAGCAGGACATTGCTCCCTCAGCGAATAATTCATATTGCAATTGCAATCTTTATCTCCAAACCTAAGGTGGCATCAGCAGTCAGACAGCAAGTCAGCCTGAAGACTAAGCAGATTTTGAGTTAAAATGACAGAAACCAGCGTGGATTTGGCTATGGACTATAGGGCTTGTACATCAGAATGCATCATGGGATTTTTTGTTGACGATATTAAATAAACCAACATTTACCATAACCTAAGCTAATTGGTATTTTCTAAATACATTATTTTCTAATTCCTGGTCAGATAAACGACTATAATCAATGAAATGATTCTATACCAAACTATAAGGCCTGCATCGCTCTCTAGTGAAGCAGCTATCACAAAGCTACCAGATCACAATATAATTGATGTTCCTTGTGATTACAGGCCAGGAACTCTCCATGACTTCCGCAGTCATGAGATCGCAGATCAACTCACTCTACTAGACGCAGAACTCTTCTACAAGATTGAGGTACAGAGGCTACTAGAGAATGTGTTTTGAGTTGTTTTTTGTATTGAAGGAATTCCCCCTGCATTGCGGTGAGATTTACCTCTTGCTGCGCCTGTTGTAACTTGTCTTTTTTATTTGTCCTCCTTCACCACAGATTCCTGAGGTGCTGCTCTGGGCCAAGGAGCAGAATGAGGAGAAGAGTCCCAACCTCACCCAGTTCACAGAGCACTTTAACAACATGAGCTACTGGTGCGACACATTTACTATAGCTATTTGGTCATTCAGCAGATGCTTTTATCCAAATTGACTTGCAGTGAGATACTCCTTTTTTTTTTAGATAGATGTCCTTTATGAGCAGGGAGATGGGAAGCTGCCTTGCTCAGTTTTGTAAGGCGTCTTTGAGATATGAAATGAAAAGCGTTCTACAGGTCCCATTTCTTGTTATTAAGGATGCCTACAGGTAGACTCATTGGGGAACGCAGAACCTTTCTGGCTGGGAATCAAACACCCGAAACACTAGACTTCCCTGCCCCCACTACACTGGAGCTGAGCATCACATCTTCTTCAGAACTGTTCTTTCACCTAGACGGACATTAACACTTATGATCTACAGGTTTTGTATCACGTCTCTCACATGCATTGTTGTACATAACTATTATTGTCTCTATGTTGTCAGGGTGCGCTCGTTGATCATTCAACAGGAGAAGGCCCAGGACCGTGAGAAGCTGCTTCTCAAGTTTATCAAAATAATGAAGGTATAGCTTGACCATCGCCATAAAAAGACACAAACACACCATGTAGCTACCATATTATCCTTGGCTAATCATTGCCACTCACGTTTCTCCTGGTTTTTCGCAGCACTTACGAAAGTTAAATAACTTCAACTCCTACCTGGCGATCCTCTCAGCACTGGACTCAGCTCCTATCCGCAGACTGGAATGGCAGAAACAGACCTCAGAGGTAATTTACTAATTAGCAGACCAATTAGCGACGGACCAATTATCTGACTTATTGAGCAACAAATGAACTGGCTCATTAAAGATGAGCTACATGATGATCCACATGGTGTGTCATGCTGCCTCTCATGCTCCTCGTTTCTCCTCAGGGATTGGAGGAATATTGCACGTTGATCGACAGCTCCTCCTCGTTCAGGGCCTACAGAGCCGCCCTGGCTGAAGTGGAGCCTCCTTGCATCCCATACCTGTACGTCCACACGCCTGGCCTGACTGCTCCTGTGTTTGTTTGAATGAGATATGACAGCAGGGACAGGAATCGGCAGGGACCTTACGATATATTACTAATATGTTTGAGTGCCGATACGATATGCATTGCGATTCTGTAAATATTGCGATACGATAGCACGGGGGGGGGTTGGGGTTGGATTCTACATGTCTGTCTGTGTCCACCATTGTTTTTAAATGAAGGTGGCTGAAAAGAACAAGCAAATTGACTATTGTAGAATACACTATAGCGCCCTCTGTGGGACGGTTCCATCATTTTGTTTTGACTTGGATAACGTTTTAAATGGCTTAATTTTTATTTATTTTGAACATTCTTGAGTCAACCTGAAGATACAAGTGTTGCAGAAGCAAAGAATCCCGATACTCACATGAATCGCTCTATCTGACCTCACATGATATCTCTCTTTCTCGGTCCTTTAAAACCTTCCAGGGGACTCATTCTCCAGGACCTGACCTTTGTTCACCTGGGCAACCCTGACCTCATCGACGGCAAGGTGAACTTCTCCAAACGCTGGCAACAGTTCAACATCCTGGACAGCATGCGCCGCTTCCAGCAAGTGTGAGTACAAATTTAAAAGGTTGACATTTCGCTCAAATGATTAACTAACAGTCAGTAATATTTAGGAATGATTTGAAACATTCAGTGGTGTCCTATACTGATACTGAAAAACATAAAATTCTGGTAAATGTATGTCTGTACTAAGTTAATACATGCAACACTGTAATCACTTTTGCTGCTGATATACTGGCAGAAAAGTTGTCAAATTGCTCACGACCTCCGACCCCCAACCTCCCTCAGGCATTATGAGCTGAAGCGGAACGACGACATCGTGTGCTTCTTCAACGACTTCAGCGACCACCTGGCGGAGGAGGCTCTCTGGGAGCTCTCGCTGAAGATCAAGCCCAGGAATATCACCCGGCGCAGGACTGAGCGCGAGGAGAAGACCTAAGACTCTGCCCTCTGCTGGGCTTCAGAGATTGACCTCCAACTGTGCTTCATGATGACACTAACTCCACTTTACTACACACACACACACACACACACACGCAGAGAGACAGAGCTAACGGGAGACTCAGAATGGTGACTTAGGAACAAAAGCTTGCATTAGACTGATGAAGATATGAGTCGAGCCAAGGTTTTTACCGTGTGGATCTGTTTCTTTGGGAGATTATATTATGGGATTACTGTGGGAGCAGTTCTGTGACTTGGAGAACGCTGCGTGCCAAGCAAGGCAGAAGACTGAATCACTCAGAGCGGACAGGGAGACCTTATGGAACTATAGCTATTCTCCTCTCCCTGTCCTCTGTGTTCTAAAGACATGGGACTTGCAATGTATGCCAGATTGAGGTGAATGGTCCATAAATTCCCCCCATCCTCCCCCAAGTTGTCCTTTTTCTGTGCCCTTATGTATGTGCCATTTGTGGGTCATCTTTGACTCTCCCCGCCAAGAAGCTTAAGTTTGGCTAACCAAGTATATTCTTCCCAGTGTTTGAGTGCAGCCTGCCATGAATTGTGACGCCAGAACGAAGACTACACTACAAAACGGAGGAGGGACGTTTTGGACAATGAGATCACATAAGGGACTGGAACCTATGATATATACGTTTGTTAAGAAAACATTGTGTGTAAGAATCATGTATGGTTATATGTATTATATACAGTGCTCCTTTTGTTCTTAAAAAGGATGTTTATGCTTATGAGAAGAGCTTCGCTTCTCCCAAGTGCCGTTTATATGCGCACTTACAAAAAAGCAAGTTAAAAAAACTCGAAAATAATTACTAAAGATGCTGTGATCTATGTACGTCATACCGAATCATCGTGTGCCATTTTTCGACTGTAGAGTAAAAGAAACACCAGGCAATCGAGGAAATCATCTACCGGTAAGGGGTCAAGTGTGAGAGGCTGCGCGTGACTGAAGTCCTTGTGACTTGTGTGTTTGTCCTTCCATCATATGCTGTAGTAGATCAATTTGGATTGCCCCTTCGGGATCAAGGTCCACCAACACATCACATTGTTCTCTCTTCAATAAAAAATCAGCGCCGTTTCTATACATATTGTATGTGCCTGTGGCATCACCTTCTTGGGAAATACTTATGAAGAGTACCAACAGCATAATGACAGGGACCTCTATACTACAGTGTAGCATGACTTTTATTTTCACAGAATTCTGCCAGGAAAAGTTTACAATTTAGGCATAAAACTGTCTTAAGAGATTAAACATATTAGGCTTCACACTGACAAATAAGCAGCATAGGCATATATATTCAATACATATCTTATTAAATAAGCTTATATGAAAATAAAACAGAACGCATCAAGCTAATGTATGCACTGGTGTCTAAATATAGGCTCATTTATGTTTTAAAAACAGAAAAATCAATATGTACAATCAGTAAAAGGCTGTACAACAACAAAAATGTATATGAAACATTCACCTGAACACCACCCTAGTCTCAACCTCCATTTTTAAGAAAATATTTTAAACCCACACCTCCATAGGTAAAAAGGGAAGACAGTATTTATTTTAAGTACTACTTGTGAGGTGTCAATAATCATAAAACATTCTAAATAACCACTTGGCGACCAATTTAAAATAATAAAAAGTGGGGATCCAGTCTCTGACCATGATAAAAATCTTGATGACCAATACCTAGGCTCTCAAGTCTACCTCCTAGCCGTCCTGTCAGTGTGGACGGCTGCTGGGCTCCAGCAGCACCCTCTTCCCCGTGAGGTCAGCCTGCTCCGAGATGGTGCGTTTGAGGCCCCGTGCGTGGCTGTTGGGGGACCCCCGCTGCCACTTGCAGAGGTCTCCGTTGAGTATGTCTTGAATGTGTTGCACGATCAGGTTGATGGCCACTAACGGGGGGAAGGAACCAAAAACCATGCAGAATGTATGTTACACTTGAAGGAATATTGACATTCCCTGACCGAAAACAGGAACACAACGTACCCATATTGTCAACTCCTCTTGGAATGATGACATCTGCGTACTTCTTAGTCTGAAGATAACAAATGCAAACATACAAAATGTTTAATGTTAGGTGGAGTGGGTTTTAGTGAGGCCAAAACAAGAGGTTGTAGGTGAGTAAAGTTACGTACAGGCAAACAGAACTCCTCAAAAGCCGGTTTGACAAACGTTGTGTACTGGGAAAGAATCTGCTCCAGGTCTCTGCCTCTAGTCATATCACGGAGAACTACAGAACAATAACAGCAATCAGCACATAAGCATTGAGGGGAACCAAACAAGAAACAGTGAAACAATGTCTTTACTATTGGTCATTTAGCAGAATCTTTTCATCCAAAGTGACTTTTTTTTGTAGAATATTTTTTTGGATACACGTCATTAATGAGAGGGTAGGGGTTGGGCATCTTTCCCAGGATAGCTGCAGACTTGGGGGGTTTGAACCAGGAACCTATTAGCTTGGAGTCAAAGGCCCTAACCACTAGGTGACTACCCAGCCCCCTTTTAAATATCAATACCTCTGCGAGACAGCCTAACATCAGAGTCCGTGTCCACAAAGAGCTTCATGTGGAACATGTCACGCACTTCCTGTGTGTAGAAGACCAGGATCCCCTCGAACAGCACCACGTCTGCTGGGTACACCGTTATCTTGTTCTCCAGTCTGAGAGTAACATGTCGTTTTCAATGTACAAATGGTTCACTGCAACCCTAGTGCTTACTCAGACTGCATTAGTGTTTAATATGATTGGAATTCATCATAGCCTAACCTGGAATGAGTCACAAAGTCATATGTTGGCACTTCAACCACCCTGCCCTCCACGATATCCTTTAGTGTTTTGTACATCAGCTCGTTGTCAAATGCATCTTTAACAAAAACAAATACAATGTTAAATACAATGGCACGTGAAGAAAATGAATAATACACAATACATGTACATTTTGCCAAATTGACTTTAGGGAAGTGATTAGAACATTTACGATGGTGTTTTAATTTTGTTTGAATAATGGCAGTTACGTTTTGAGAAGCATTGTTTAGTTCACCAGGTTAAACATATTCTTCTTTCCTGTGCTTAATAACGGTCAATGATTAACACAATATCAGCAATTCTAGTTTTCAACAAGGATGAAGGATCAGGGTGTAAAGTACTGATTAGCTTACAACTTTTTTAAGCTACGGATCAATGAAACAATGAAACGTTGGCTGAATTATTATTATTTAAAAAGTCACCTACCTGGATGGTCAAAATTGTATTGACCCTTCACTGCTTTTGCCTTTTGATCTGGGGTCAGGACCCCATAAAAGCTGTCCTGGCTGACGATAGCCACCTTTCTCTGGCGGTGGTCGACCTTGTTCTGACCAAGGAGTTCCATGATCTTGCCGCATACTGTGGACTGTTTAAAAAATGAAAAACAATCATGATTGATATTCTGCTTATATTGTTTTTACTGCATTTGTATTTATTTTTTACAAAGCAAGCCGACGAAAAGTAATGTTATTAAATAGTATGTTAAATTGTAAGTGTTTCCGCTTGAATTCGAACACTACGATTTAAAAAAAAAAAAAATGCGTTTTGGACTACGTTCTAGGAAGGAGGGGGGCGTGTTATTAACATGGTTACAACCCACGGCACCTTTGTGATACTTTTTTAGTAGCCTACCGTCGTTGTGTATGAGCGTTTTAAAGAGCGATGTTGTATATGAAATGCGCCACACACCGTGGCGTTAGACTAAAACTGCCGAGAAGCATAACCATCACTCGGGCACCGCCATCAACAACCGCTGCCCAGGCAGAGCTCCAGATTTCCACATCCATCGCCGCCGGTGTCCCACGGTCGTGACGTCGAAGAGTAACGTTATACTAAAACAACGTCACGAAAATAACGCTACCTGCTTTCGGAGCAGAGTGGAACGTTCAGACTGGTTGGCGGGACTGGCAAAAACATAGGATTGTACGCCTGTTTTATCTAAATGTCGGTGTTAATTCCAGTAACAGTGATACAATACTATGTGGAAGATCATACAAGACATATTACAATAAAACAAATTATTCGGGTTCACTGCCCTTTAACAAGTCCAGAGTTGGAAACTATGCCTGTTAGCAATACATTTCTCGCGTTGGCTGAATAGTAATGTACTTCCACCAACGTTTTAATATTAATATAAAACGTTGACGGAATATAACTACTAGCTAATTATTGTGCATTTTTGTAAGAAAAGTGGCATTTCTAAAACGAGGGGCGTATTGTACCGCTTGACAGCAGCAACACCACTGGTAAATGCTAAGCTAAGCTAGCAGTAGGTATGACCTACGCTTGATGTAGTCCTACTCCAACAACGGCTCTTTGAATTTAACGTTCACCTTTCCGCTGGCTGTTCCCCCGCTTACTCCAATCAGAAACGGACTGTGTCGTGGCCTTTCCACTTCAAACGGTGATCCCAGAATCTCCATCGCCAGATACGGTAACAATATATTGGCAAGGCAGCCAAACAAGTCAGCTTGTGGGTTTCAAAACACTGAACTATTCTCGCGATACTTGGAGCGTCTATAACCTCACACTCTTGGTTGTGATTGCTTCTGACTTTTTGGTTGAAAACGACTATTATATTAGATTGAATAAATAACATCTGTCCCTTCCCTATACCAGACCTTCAATGAGCCTGGTCACCGCAGCAATCTCCTGGTAGGACTTTTCTTTCAATTCCCAGGTATCGAAACTGAAACAGGGGGTTTTCTTTTTAGGGTCAACACACTCTATATTAGAACAATCTGCAGAGTCATGAATGTGTTTTGGTTCAACGAAGACAGAACGAAGCAGAATAATATAAATGCTTATTATAAGTAATAATTATTTTTAAATGCAACATGGACATATACAACAGCAGGGGATACTCACATCTGGAAATACATTTGAAACAATGGTATTTTATTATAAATTGTTTCAACGATTACCTCAATCCACAACAGCAAACATTATTTATGTGAGTCTTCTGTGTCATTTTTGTCTTTGTCTTGATCATGCTGTGAAATGTCTTGACTCGTCTCATCTACCAGTATCTCTAAAGCAGACTCTCCTTCTATTCGTTTAACAATCTCTCCTTTTGCTGCAAGTATTTCCTCAATGTTTCTGAAAGTATTGAGAGAGAAAAAAATAAATGATTATATAGGTCTACAGATCCTTCTCATTCAGGCTGTGCTGCTGATTTTTAAAATTGAATAATAATTTATTTATTTTTATTATGCATTATTACTTTACATTGGGTCTAATCTATTTCAATTCGATTATGTTAGAAAAATATAAAATAAAATAAGTTATTGTACATAGCCTCCAATTAGATATTTAAATAGGTTAACAAAATATGAAGACCTATTTAATGATTATATTAGCTTTGGCCACGATAGTGTCATGGCTAGGTTGTTCAAGCATAAGTGCTCCCAGCCGAAAGGTTCTGGGTTCATCCCCATTCTCTGCAGCCTATCCTGGAAGCATCCTTGAGCAGGAAGCCAAACCATACCACTTCCCTTCATGACCCATATCTGTATTCATTGTAAAGGTTTGGATTAACGTGTCTACATAATATCAATAGTATGCTAAGGTCAGTGAAGCAAAAATGGATCCACTACAAATGCAACTTTTCCATTACAAATGCACATTGACAATACAGTCATGCGTGTTAGTTAATTTAATGTAATCTAGTTTAGCTATAGAATGCATTAAAAATTATCATCTTGCATATCTTCTACCAACCTTTTTCCTTCGAGATCAGAGAACCAGCCCAGATTATCAGCGATAATGTGGTGATGCTCACACCCTGGACACGTCACTATAACAACTCCTTTGTGGTAGGATAATTTTGATATCCGTTTCGTGGATCTTGTGGAACAAACCTGCAATCATTCAAAATCGACATACCAAACCAACATAGTTGAATGTGTTATTAAACAGAGGTAACAACAGAGTATCCAGGTAACATTACAGTAACAAAGACATTACAGTTACCTTGCATGTGTAAACTAGATGATAATGCGTTGACTCAACCTTTCCGACAATGTCACTTTTAATAAATGACGTGGTCGAAAAAGCATTTTTTCCCCGAACATGGTCATCTCTGTTAGAAGTTACAATTGAATGAGCTGGACTGATATGGATTGCACACTTCCTTAATCTGACTGGTGTTATCATTGGTCCTCGTGTAATTCCAAAACTAAAACGAGCCCCTGTTAAATGACAATGCCTTAATATCCGACCTGTAAAAGCCATAATTAACAAGTTCACAGCCTCTGCAGCGTTCTCGTTGTCGCGATTTTATGACGTCATAGCAATAATTCTGTTTTGCTTCCGAGAGCCAATGGGTTGGTAGGTACCGCCCCTACCAGGTTTGTAATGGTTTGTAACACTGCAGATATACGATACATGTTTGGTCAATATGGTTATACAGTTATGAATTACACTGCCATATAATCCGTTTGTAGTTATTATGGTTATAAACGTAACCAACAATATAACATGTAAAATATTGTATGACGAGCAACCAACATCTCGAAGCTACAATTTCCCATCGTATAAAATATGTTGTGTGTGTATGTCTATAACTCATGAATTAAATTATATATATTAGGAAATAAATTAAATATATATTCAGTATATATAGTGGATTTAGGTTAATCATTCGTAATTACAAGGCGACGGCAAGAATCTGCAAAGAACGGAGTGTTTCAATTATGAAAGCTACTGTTCATGTAATCTAACACAGTAAATTAAGCTGTTATAATTATAGCTAATGTCAATGTCAATGTCAGTCAAGAGTAAATTAGGCTTCATAAATGATCATTAATCATTAATCCTAATCTGTCAGATGTGATGGTGATTACCATCTCTGCTGGTTTACCAGCTGGCTTATTAGGCTATTAAAAAGCGAACCATTTATGATAGTTATGGCTATGGTTAACTCAAAAAGTATGTTGATACAATTCTAAAGAAAATGACAACAATAACGAAACACATATGCTCCAGAGTTGATGTGCTCCAAAAAATTCTCGTGGCTTCTTAATAACATAACTAGGGGGCGAGTTATGGGTTGGCCAAGCCCCACCGGATGGGATGAGCTCGAGGCCCCCCTGGAGATTCACCAGAAAAAAACACTTGTGGATTCCCCCCATGATACTATTCTGGTCTGGCTCGACATGGCCAAAAGTGCAAATCGAAAAACGCCATTGGTCCAAGGTGGATTATTGCACACCATTTTTCCAGAGATCTAGCCGACTGCAGTTGTCATTTGTCACTCAACCCTTAGGAGGCGCAAATATGCGGGAGCATGTCATTTGAGTTATTCTTCTCAATTTAAATTCTTGGTGGCAGGCTCACGTCACAGGAAATGTTTTTAATTAATTGAAACAATAAAAAACACCAGTGTGGTTGGTTGTGAAATATTGGTGTTGTGTAAATAAAATTGTATATAAAGGGTAAGCTGATTATAGTCTACCCCAAAAACGTTATTTGCGCAAAAATTCCTGCAGAATTCTAAGGGATTTTGAAGATTTTGGGGATATCCCACCATCCTCTCCGATGTTGAAATAACCCTTACCCTTCTTTGAACCCTAAAACCAAATCTACGCCGATACATCACTATATTACATGATATTATGACACTTCTTTCTGTATATTTTGTGAACGTTTATCTGTTCCTAGCTGCGACGCGTCACATTTATGATACATTTTTTTATGCTTGAAAAATTGGAATCTGGTACAATATGTACCTTTATTTTGAAAATACGTGTAGACAATGCTTCCGCAAATGTTGTCTGCGTCTGCGTAATGCTGTTGGAGTGAGTTTCATGCTTTCTATATTTCGCTTGGGGAAGGAAATCCAAGTGTCAGTGAACGGTGTGTTACAATTTAGAAATGTATCAATTATATTCGAAAAAGGTAAAAGACATCAAAGGCTTCAATAAATCAGGTACGTATTCGTATTCCCACGAGGGGAAACCGGTGACAATATTTATTTTATCGAAGGCATAAAAGAGTTTCATGTCACGGAAGGGCTGTTGTTGGAATCCAACAAGGTACCGTTCTCATAACATGAACTGGCTCATTGGTTAGTGGGCACCAGACTAAAGCTATCCCAGCTATAGCCAGTAAAGGGTATGTTTCGATTACTCTATGGTAGGTGTATATACAATCGATCGATTGATGTTGGCAATTGGGTGAAGAGACATTCCCAGGCCATGCCATTGGTGGATTTGATTGTATTGATCAAAAAATGATTTGGGGCGATTTATTGCAGTGTCTATTGTTTGATTCGCCTTGATGATGGGCAGGTATGGTTCTTGATTCTTTAAAACGTCCTATTATGTACTGCAGCTTTGTAATAAGATAAAAACAAAGACGTTTAAAATAACAACGCCTTTCAATTTTCATTGTGTCGACAGTGGTGGAACTGGGTTCTTTAGGAATAAACCAGTTTGGTCCAGTGAGAACTGAAACTGCAAATGTCTTCCTCTTCTTTTTGAATTGCCAAGTGTGTCACTGAGTGTGACATTCTATTTAGTTTTTGTCATCTTGGGTTAGCCCCCAATTCATTTTCAATGTCAATACTCAATCAAACAAAGGAAAAGTCGCATCGATTTTTTAATATTACACAGCCTTTTGACATTACATTACATTGTTATGCATTGTTTGGTTGTATTTTTTATAGCATTTTAAGTGTCCCTGAGTATCTAGAAAAGTGCAATATAAATAAATGATATTATTATTATTATTACTACATTTTTGTTTGATTGATTTTTTTTCCATCTATGTATGCTGAAAGATTTCAATGATGCCTTTTCTGGACTTAATTTCTCTCTATTGAGTATTAATATCTCATATTGGGTTTAATGTAACGTATGATATATCAAATTTAATGCCATAGGTATTTCCTGTTATTTCTAAATCATGACCACATTTCTCAGTGTCCTATATCAAGTGACGATAGCAGGTGATTGTATGGTTGACTATCCACACAGTGCTATTATTACAGTCCTGGCATTTGCAAAGCTATGTTGGCATATTGAATGTCCACTTGCCCTCATTAAAATTGACAGTGTCCTATAACCTAAAGACAGACATGGGACATTTAAATGAAAATGAAAACATAAAAAAACAACTAAGTTGAGTCAAATGTTCAATGTTCCCCATGTTACAGTTTTACAGTCCGAGCTGAACAGCCTGTGCTCACCCCACTCTTTGGAAGAGTTGGTGATTAACTTGTTGATTCAATTATATTAAAAAAAAATGGTATTGAATTGAAAGAGCCTGAGGACAGGATATAAAATAAGCTAGTTATTGTTGCAGCTCCATGTCATATTAGGGCTACCTGGACTGGGGCTCTGCCTTGACAAAAGCATCTCTGTTTTAGAGAGAGAGAAGGGCTACAACCAGAGTGCTTTGAACAGCGCTGGCAGATCCAGTAATTGCTGCTGTTCTTTTTCTTCATATTGGAGACCCTCTGCAACCTGTGTCCTCCCCTTCTCTTGTGCAGTGAAAAACCAGTGGGTTACTTCAGTTCACCTCTAAACAAATTATTAAGTTCATTGGGAGCTTTTGTTGCACTATTTCAGTGGCTTGTGGAAAGGGAAGCATTTTAAGTAGTAAATTCATTTATTCAGAGTTTCCCTACCTGTCTTTGTTATCACTTGATGGATTTTGCGATGTCAGAAATATAGCATAGAGTAGGAATATAGCCCAGCTTTTCAGCTTTTGCTCACTGTTCCTGATTTATAGCGAGGACACCCTCAGGTGGAAGATTGATTAATTCACTGAAGTGATCTCAACATTTGTTCATACATTGAGGCAGGGCATGCTAACATGCTTCGCTCGCTTCATTGTGATGGAGGGTAACTGTGTTCCTCACTGTGAGCCATTAGAAACATCTAGGTGTTGAATATAGGGTTTGTACATCAGACTGCATCATTGGAGGTTTTTGGGCGATACTCCGCCATATTGAGAGGACTAAAGAAAGTTGTAGTGCTGTTCAATCCTAAATCAACATTAATATACTGTAATCTAGGCTAATGAAAATGTTGTTTTGCCACGTCTCGCAATAGAAATGCTGTGGCAGTTTCAAACACAACAATGTCTTCCCATAATCACGAATAATGACTAAGGACCGGATAGAAAAGGATACCCATTTTCTGCTCTGAGAGACTCATGGTACTGGTGCCTCTATCTCTGCATTCTTTCACTGACAGCTTTGGCACACACAGAATGCCAACAGTGTATCCTATAGCAAGCCAAACCAAGGAAGGTATTATGAATGGATATATTCAAAATATATATTCTATTTCACCTATGGGATTTAACTTTGGAACGGCAACCAAAGTTTAAGTCCACGTTGTTTTGCTCCATTGAACAATGAATTGGATTTCAATGTGTCCTCATCATGGATAGTTTGTAATAAAATATTCAGAAAGTCCACTAAACGTTATGCTTATTGGCTCGATGGCTTTTAAAAAACTGGATTCTCCATTATGGGTAATTAATACTAATGCCTTTTAAGGCAGTTCAACATAAACCCATGAAAGTTAACTTGGAACATGTTTTTCTATTCCTTTGAAGGTAAAACATCATGATTCCCATCACAGAGCTGCGGTACTTTGCTGACACCCAACCGGCATACCGCATCCTGAAGCCATGGTGGGACGTGTTCACCGACTACATCTCCATCGTCATGTTGATGATCGCCGTCTTTGGCGGCACGCTACAGGTCACGCAGGACAAGATGATTTGTCTCCCTTGCAAGTGGATCGTGAACAGGACTTGCGAGACCATCCCCCTTCCCAACCTCACCATCCCCTATGCCCCCGAACCTAAAGGCATCCGGTATGACCTCGACCGACACCAGTACAACTACGTCGACGCGGTCTGCTACGAGAACAAGCTCCATTGGTTTGCCAAGTATTTCCCCTATCTGGTGCTGCTGCACACCCTCATCTTTTTGGCCTGCAGCAATTTCTGGTTCAAGTTCCCCCGGACCAGCTCTAAACTGGAGCACTTTGTCTCTATCCTCCTCAAGTGCTTTGACTCTCCGTGGACTACGAGGGCTCTGTCAGAGACCGTAGTGGAGGAGAGCGACCCCAAGCCCCCGGGGAAAATGAACGGCACCATGGAAAAAAAAGCATCTTCTGTGAGTGAGGATGTGGAGGCGAGCATTCCCATGCAGCAAAGGACTAAGAGAATCGAACAAGGAATAGTTGATCGCTCCGAGACGGGGGTTCTAGATAAGAAGGAAGGGGAGCAGGCCAAGGCCCTCTTTGAAAAGGTAAAGAAGTTTAGGATCCACGTGGAGGAAGGTGACATAGTCTACCGTCTCTATATACGTCAGACCATCATCAAAGTCATTAAGTTTGCGTTAATCATTTGTTACACGGCCTACTATGTGCGTTGTATCCAGTTCAGTGTCGTGTGCACGGTGGACATTGAAAGGCTGACAGGCTACAGAATGTACCACTGCGCGCACCCCTTGGCCACACTTTTCAAGATCCTAGCCTGTTTCTACATCAGTTTGGTGGGGGTCTACGGTCTCATTTGCATGTACACGCTCTTCTGGATGCTAAGCCGCTCCCTAAAACGCTACTCCTTCGAGTCAATCCGCGAGGAGAGCAGTTACAGCGACATCCCCGACGTGAAGAACGACTTTGCCTTCATGCTGCACATGATAGATCAGTACGACCCACTGTACTCGAAGCGTTTCGCCGTCTTCCTCTCCGAGGTGAGCGAGAATAAGCTGAGGCAGCTGAACCTGAACAACGAGTGGACGCTAGAAAAGCTGAGACAGCGCATCACCAAGAACTCCCAGGAGAAGCTGGAGCTGCATCTGTTCATGCTCAGCGGCATCCCGGACCCGGTGTTCGACCTGCTGGAGGTAGAGGTGCTCAAGCTGGAGCTCATCCCTGACATCACCATCCCGCCTATCATCGCCCAGCTGGCCAACCTGAGGGAGATGTGGCTGTACCATACCCCTGCCAAAATAGAGGCCCCTGCTCTGGCCTTCCTGCGGGAAAACCTCAAGTCTCTCCACATCAAGTTCACTGACATCAAGGAGATCCCGCTTTGGATCTACAGCCTGAAGAACCTCAGCGAGCTGCACCTCACCGGTAACCTGAGCGCCGACAACAACCGTTTCATCGTCATCGACGGCCTCCGGGAGCTCAAGAGGCTCAAGGTGTTGCGGCTGAAGAGCAACCTGACAAAGCTACCTCAGGTGGTGACGGACGTGGGCGTCCACCTCCAGAAGCTCTCCGTCAACAACGAGGGTACCAAGCTGATGGTGCTCAACAGCCTGAAGAAGATGGTGAACCTCACGGAGCTGGAGCTGGTGCGCTGTGACCTGGAGCGCATCCCGCACTCCATCTTTAGCCTTCACAACCTGCAGGAGATCGACCTGAAGGACAACAACCTGAAGACCATCGAGGAGATCATCAGCTTCCAGCACCTGCACCGGCTGGTGTGCCTGAAGCTGTGGTACAACCAGATCTCCTACATCCCCATGCAGATTGGCACCCTGACAAACCTGGAGAGGCTCTATCTGAACAGGAACAAGATCGAGAAGATCCCCAGCCAGCTGTTCTTCTGCCGCAAGCTGCGCTTCTTGGACCTGAGTCACAACAACCTCACCAGCATCCACGCCGACGTGGACCGCCTGCAGAACCTGCAATACTTTGCTGTGACGGCAAACCGGGTAGGTGTGGGATGTACATACGTTTCTGAACTTGTCTTTGTACTTGACTGACAGTCCCCGTCTTTACTGTTAACATTTTCAGTGCAGTGTTTTACACTTAATCAGCAAGGCATAAGTGGAACGATCTGAAAAGAGTCAATCAAAATGCATGGCAAGTAATCAACATTAAATGAATGGGATAATAAAGGACAAGATATTAAAACAAATGAGTAAAATAAAATACAATTATTATGTCAACAATAAACATTTTATTATTAGTAATCATCAGAATCTTGATCTGATGATAAGCCGCAGCGGCCGTTTTGGTTCGTAAAATCGGGATGCAAGCCGCGGCTTTATTTTTTAAAAATACAGTAGAGGTTTTATCACAGCAGCCTTACAAGTAGAGGGAACTGCTCCAGAAGACAATGAAATGTTCATGATGTTGAGCATAGCAAGTCAATTCACCACTGGGAAGAGTTCTTTAAGAACCTTTGTAGCGAGAGGATCCAGCATACAGGTTGGTTGGTCAGGGCTGGACTGGGACAAAAAACCCAATCTTTCGGATCCTGTCTGCCGGCACCAGAAGGGCCCTTTGAAGTTCTTCAACAGCCTCAGCCTACTTTGCTGAAGGTCCTGCAGCAAACATGTCAGTTTGGCAAATTTGGCAGCATCTGTCTGAAAGGTGTGCCTTTTTTTGGCCAGCAATTATCTGCGCCTCCCTCACATTTGGTCTTTATGGTGGTCTGCGTTATTTAGCTTACGTCCAAAATGACTGTGGGCCAATCGGAAAACCAGGAGGGCTTAAACTCCCAGTGCTACAGCGTGCCGTCCCTGCTACGGGTGGCCGAGCTCAGAGCTCAGAGCTCTGCTGTCTGCGTACGGCCGCGGTAAGATCCCAAAACCTTCTGCACGTTACTACCTGAGCCTGGGGCCGCGCGTCCTACGATTATATACTGGGTTATATTATATAAAAAAACAAAAAAACATGATATTACCCACCGGCCAGTCCAGCCCTGTCGTTGGTTTAGATGCCTGTGTTAGTTTTTGCAAGTTGAGCTGAACTGCAGGAAGGATGCTTCAGGGGGGACACGTGGTGCCCCTCTGATGTTCAAGATGAAGAGTAGGGGAAGCATCAATTTATTTTCTTATTGATTCGATTTTGTGTTCGAAGAAGTAAATGGGGTTGCTGGCCGACAGGGAAGGGCCCACTGTCTCTGGGGTTGTTTTTTGACAGACTTTTTACAGTGTCAAAGAGAAACTGCTCAGCTACTGTGGTTTTGTAGCTGAGCAGGCTGTCGTGCCATGCAAGATGATAGACTTCACGATTAGTTTAATTTTGTTCTAGTGTTCTGCAGCTTCGTTCGAGGGTGCGAGTTTCTTCATTGAACCACGTCGCTTGTCTTTTGTAGTTCACTTTTTAACAATAAGAGGTGCAGCAGAGTTAAAGTTAGAGAGAGGAGCAAGTGAAGGGGGTAACTGATCTGCCATGGCTGTAGTGGTTGGAGGGGTGATATGATTACCTTTTTTTGATTCTAGAGATATTTGTGAGCTAACATAGTTGGGTGGGGTAGCTTCGTTGAATGGTAAAAATATGTCTGGTTTTAACCATGTTTCACATTAGGCCCAGGATATCTATCTTATTTTCGTAAACTAGATCCTGGACCAAGAGTGCTTTAGTTGAAAGCGATCTGATATTCATGTATCCTTTTTTGAGCTCTTCTGATTTATTAAAGTAAGAGGGAGTTTGATTAGCACTCAGCAATGAGGAAGAGGAAGTTGAAGAAATAACAAGGGGAAAATTTTGCATATTTGCGCCTTCGCCTGCGGGTTTTACACCTAGAGACGGTACGGGGCAGCGCCACAATACTAATAGGTGTAGGTGTACTATAAACCATCAGTTGGCAGTCTCTAATGTGACCAGTGTTAAAACATGGAGGCGCCTCAGTGTCAGCATTATGCTACATCACCCAGGCAAATTAACCCGGTTAATATTGGGGGGGAGCATCAAAAACATCAAAATCAACGGCTGCCCAGAACGAGCTCCGCACATCCACACACACCGTGGCGTTATACTATAAGTGTCCGAGAAGTTTAACCATCTCTCGGACGCCGCAGTCTACAGCTGCCCAGACAGAGCGCTCCACGTCCACACACACCTCGCTGCCGGTGTCTTCGTCATGACGAAGAGTATACTAAAAGGCACTTCTACGTCAAGAAAAGAACGCTACATGCGTTCGGAGTAGAGTGGAACGTTTGGTGGAGACTGTCAAAAACATAGGATTTCACATCCACATCACAGAAGGACGGAACCGCAACTGGGGACTGTGGGCGTTTGCATTGCGGATTCGGTCTCGGTTTCAGAACCGTTACACCCTTACTGGTTAACCCACCCAGGGTTCTAGACTCTGCAACGTTGGCTAGTATGTTGCTTGCAGGTTTGCTAATCGCCTGCATCCCAGCGTGCTGTGAGTGCGCCCACAGGGAGGGCCAGTTATCTACAAAGCCTAGGCCCTGCTCTAAACTATCGCGCCAGCCAACGGTTTAGGGACATTCATCTATTATAACGCTCATTACTCCTGACAGGTAGATAAAAAAATAAAAAGTGTTTGCTACTGGCTATTGTAATAATATTACAATATTATCTAAATGTAATAATATGTTTGCAAGTCTATATTTCTATACATTGGAAACTTACATTCTACACATTTCAGTATTGGAATAGGCTAGCCTCGTGTGTTAGCCTCATTTTCTTACTTATTTGGCACAGATGTTTCGGCTGGTTAGCCTTCCTCCGCAATAACAATATTGTAAATGTAATCCATAAATGACTATTTTGTGTCCTCTGTCACCCAGATCGAGGTCCTTCCGCCGGAGCTGTTCCAGTGCAAGAAACTGCGAACGCTCAACCTGGGCAACAACTGCCTGCAGACGCTGCCGTCGCGCTTCGGGGAGCTGACGGGCCTCACCCAGCTGGAGCTCCGGGGGAACCGGCTGGAGTGTCTGCCCGTGGAGCTGGGCGAGTGTCGGCTGCTGATGAGGACCTGCCTGGTGGTGGAGGAGGACCTGTTCAACACGCTGCCCCCCGAGGTCAAGGAGCAGCTGTGGAAGGCCGACCATGCTTGAGTTGAAAAATGGGGCTTTTTGTGCCTTTAAGGAAAAGGACATTGAACAGAGACAGGAAATTGAGTTGAAGAAGAGTGGGAATGACATGTAGCACAGGACCATAGGTGGGAATTGAACCTGGGTCACTATAAGGCGTATTGCTTCCATGGTTAGCACTAGCGGTTGAGCCACCAAGCCGCCCTGATTTTTAATATTTAAAAGCCAGCGGAAGAAAGTATGGATGTTCGACCCCCACTTCCTATTGAGATAAGGACTGAGGGGGAAGCTGTATGGATGATTGACCGGCGATAAGGGATTGAGATGAGTATGGTTGGGGATAAGGTGTATACTGTACAGCACTTCTGACTGTATGGGCCGTTGGACCACGTTGAGTTTGTTAAATGTCTCTCCTGGGCTCCAAGGCCTGATCAGTCAAAAGCGTGTCCAACCTGTCCGATAATAATGCCTGCGTATAAATTTGGTTTCATCTGG
>OOFG01063154.1:0-20273 GCA_900323295.1 Molva molva | reverse complement strand
TGCCGCCCCCTGCTCTGCTGTCCTGGGCCTCCTCTCTGCGGGACAGGGCCGCGTTCCTCCAGTCTGAGACCATGAGGCCGGCCAACGACCCCAAGGAGCGGGAGCCGTCCCACGTGCGCATGCTCAACGACGTGCTCCGCGACCTGGAGAAGAGCTTCGTTGTGCCGCACGCCCCTCCTGGAGTCTACAGGTAACACCGCATCTGTATGAGACAGCCCGTGCACAGAGGGCACCATCCCGGGGTTGGGGTGGGTTTGTTGAGGTGTGTGTTTGTGTTTGTGAGCATGAATGTGTGTGCGTGCAAGAGTGTACATG
Organism: Molva molva; assembly: GCA_900323295.1. Classification (NCBI taxonomy): domain Eukaryota; kingdom Metazoa; phylum Chordata; class Actinopteri; order Gadiformes; family Lotidae; genus Molva; species Molva molva. The sequence goes on along the minus strand of OOFG01063154.1, from coordinate 19,958 downwards.
AATGTGTGTGTGTGTGTGTGTGTGTGTATGTGTGTGTGTGTGTGTGTGTGTGTGTGTGACTGAAGGAGATATGGCACCGACCTGTTGTCACACACACCAGGACAACCCTAAACCCACACACACACATACGCAAATGTGCTGTGTGCGTGTGTGTGTGTTGTGTCAGAACAGCCATTCTTCGTTAGAGTGAGCCCACTACGCCAACTCTAACACTGCCAACTTCAACATCCTCATCTGCTATTTAGCTTTTGTCTCAGTCACTAGATTGCGTGAGAATGAATGGGTTCCCGGTTCTGCGTTATTCACAGTTTATGGTGGTAATAGACATGTTAATTGTCCTCGACTGCCATTAGCAGCCAAGCTAAAATTAGCTGCTCCATCATGCTCAGAAAGCATTAGCGCCTAATGGCCCTCGTTTATAAAGTATGTTAGCATTTCCTCACCGTAGAGGGACAATTACAATAGGGACGATTGATAGCTTTGGAAAATGTTTACGTCTGACATGTATTTTTGTGTTTCCAGTGTCACTAGGGCATAGAATACAAGTATAACTACTACAATATGGCTATATATGACGTATATATGTAAACATTGCATGTAGCTATAGCCAAAGTTCAATCAGGAGGGATTGCCCAGGGATTTGTTTTGTTTTCCCTCTATCAACAGAGGAGGGCAGCGCTACATGTAGCCTACCTGGCTATCATAGGGGACTTGTCATAAATACGGGAATCATTATCAGTATCACCGTGCTTTTTCAGCTGGCCACCACACAGTTCTCAGGTCAACACTCGCCTGAACTGGTCCGTTCTGACCGAGAATGTATGCCCGTAGGCGGCTGCCAAGCAGTTTCATCCAACTAAAATGGAAGGAGTCTCTGTATGTATGTATGTCGATTTTCTCAAAGACCGTTCATCCTATCGATGTGTTGCTGAGGACCCAAGGCACTGCAGTGTCCAGTGTGAAGTTGTTTGGATGAGCAGTTCTCAAAAAATGCGGGCACATGGCCACAATTGCACCCTTTGTCCAAGACAGTCATTCATCCCCGGAGCACAGCTCATTCATTCAACCAACCATGGTTGAATAAATGAGTTGATGCCTGACATCAACATCACCTCACTGCCCACAGTCAATCGCCGCGGCCAGCAGGTGCATCAATCTAACAAATTAAATTGCAATAGCTTCAAAGAAATGCTTGCACCTATCCCAACTTCATTTTCTTCATATCTGCAGGGCTTACGGGGAGGCCTATTCGAATCCATCCACACTTCAGGTTAAGAGGCAGTTCCAAATTTCCAATTTACTTGGCCTGTTTGGCTCTCCCGCCCAGTGTTCACACTAACCCTACCAAGATGGCGACCAGGAAAGAATGGTTGATTTTTGGCCTTCCTGTTCCGCATCAGGCCAGTGGCAGGCATCGATTAATTCCTCCTAACTTTTCCCCTTCACTACAAGGGTCATGCCACCGAGCTTATCTGGCCATTGTCTTCAAGGGATATCAGGGAATGTTTAGAAATAACCCGCCCCAGTGGTAGGCCCGGTGCTATGGGGGGGCATGAGGGGGCCTGGCCCACCCTCTGAAACCCCTGTGCCCCACCCCAGAAAGCCGGCCCAGTTCCAACGTTCAATGGGCCCGTACACACTTTGTCTGGGATTCTCTCTGGTCAACTAGGACTTTAGTATCACCAGTCTAACGCTGACTGATTACACTCAGTGTGGTGAATGTTGTTGTCTTAAACTTGTAGCGCGGGAGTTCACTTGCGTGAGGAGTGTGTCGATACGCACGTAATCGTAACAGTAGATACAATGTTATAAATGCGGGCGGAAACAGTTCTCGAGACAAACATTTGCAGTAAACTATTTTGGTCCGTCCTCAGAGATCCAAAAGCCACCCATCAACACTGCTCCGCAGATGGGCCTGCCCAGTGGCGCCACATCTGTTTAGGATCAAATGGGACTCAAGTAGCCTAATTGCCTCATTTTCTTCCATAAGGTTAACTTCTGGTATAGTCGCTTGATTCTGCTAAATAACATTAGAATATCCTCTGTGCTGGATCTGTCCGACGACTTCTCATGGATCCCTTGCAATTCAGGATAGCCTCTGACCAGTGAGGGTAGCCTACATACATACAGGTGATGGGCATCCCGTTTATCAGAAGATAAAACCAGCGGTCCATCTACAACATTTAATTAATTGGAATAACGCTGTACATGCTGTTGTCGACATGAAGATTCGCTCTCACAAATAAACCAGAGTCGATATGATTTCCGTCAGGCACAGCGGTCACTAAATGGCAAATTTTCACAACAAGGATTTCATGAGTGGACATTGGGGGTGGGCAAACAGGGTCAGTGTCCCTCCCCCCAGTGGCCAGAGCCGAAATCGAACTTTAATGGGTTGAACTTCTGGAATGTTTGTTTAATTTATTAACTTTTCAGCATGGTGGCAAGCGGTAGTTTATTGTTTGCAATATCGCACTGGTCACTGTAAATGACGGTACATTTTTATAAGCCTCTTTGCTGTAAATTGTTAAATAGCCCTAGCATTCAGGAGTTCTCTGTTTCCCGGCATGCCCGGGGAGGAGTTTGACATTCTGAGTTTATTTCATTATTTGTGTGTACTCTCAACTTTTTTCCGACATCTAATGAACAAATTTTTTAGTATGTTGATATACATTTTGTTTAAGTTTTGAAGCAGGACATATAAACAAATAGTCCAAAATAAAGTATTCGCCGTTGCATTGTTGTTGAGACTGATAAAGGTTAGTTCGCCAACGATTAGTGGCTGGCCCGGGTAGGCGTTGTTCCCCCGCGTTCGACTAGTTTTACAATAAGGATTGCCCGCCCGTAACGCCCCGACATCAAAAATGAAAGTGTCATTTATAGCAGCATAGCAATGCTGTGGTGGTGTATTAAAAGAATCACACATCTCAATAGCAGTTTATGTAGTTTGACAGTATGTAAGTGTTTAAGCTAGAAAGATATTGGATATTCAAGATATTCACACTCCGAATTACAGCAATCTGACGCAGGGAAGTAAAGACGCGATCAGCAGTGTGAGTCCCGAGTGTCTAGCGGTGTGTATCTGCCGAAGAGACAGGGCTTCCAAGCGAATTGGGCTTGTACATTGTTACGTCACATCGCAATGACCGCCTCCATTTTGGAAGTATAGGAGCATAAGAATGTAATGTAGGAATATAACGATAGTAATAGTGCTTTAGTCATTATATAGTAATTCATCGTGAAATTATTTGTCATTATGTGGTGACATTGTTGTGCCACAGAAACTGCCACAGTGTTTCTCATGCGAGACGTGGCAAAACAAAGTTTTGATTAGCGTAGGATACGGTATATTTATGTTAATTTAGGATTTTATATTACTACAACTCTCTTGAGTACTCTCGAAATGGAGTATCGCCAACAAAAAATCCCATGATGCATTCTGATGTACAAGCCCTATAGGCAAATTACAAAGTACTCTACCCTAAACAATAGCCTAGCTAAAATGCAATTAACCCGGATATGTCTCACGTTTCTAAATGTTCCCAATGGATATTACATTAAAATCGCTGATTTGAAGTGTATCAGCTCTACAACAGTAAAAAGCAGGTAAAAACTGCGTGGACAGTGGAGCTCCGGTGTGGGTGTAACGCAATTGGACTCTATAAAATACAGGTTAAACTTACTTAACATAGACTGTATATAATACAGGTTAAACTAACTTTCGATATGTGTACATTGGTGGAAACTATCACTGACTTTATTAAACCAAGTACACGAGTAGGGCTACTCGTTGAGAATTGGACCGAATCTATGAAAGAAGGGTGCTTATTTCCTATTTAATTATTATTCTATGATCCATAAGTATTTAAACTCAGCAAGACTTGTCTTAGTAGGCTAATTTAATATTAGACACACAGCATTGTAGGCTAGACAATGTCACCCATGCTAATGACTCTCATCCCCACTTAGTTTTTTTTTATTATTGCATTCATTTTAAACAAATACCGTCATGTACAGTATACCCCGGGGAAATGACAGGAAGGTATGACGGTATGAAACAAATACTGCCCAAACCTAGTTGGGTAGAGACAAAATATACAATTACATAAATGCAACATTAGGTATCAAAGACATGCATTGTCATCAACACAGAATATAGGCGAGATGGCGATTTTCTGCCCCAAACACATGTCAAACTCAAGTCAAATGTTCCACAAGGATGTTCATCTCTGGGCTACTCGACTTGGCATCCTCGACCTAACCTGCACAACCTGCTCTCTCTAGATGAAGGCTGATGCTCCGACCTAAATTTCTGGTCCGGATTTTACTAGATATTGCTTCCTTCACTGGGATATTGCTATATCTCTGGCTTCTCTGTCCTCACATTGCTGCAGAGCTAACTAGCCATAGCTGGCTTTTCTGTCCTCCCATCACTAGGAAAATCACAAGCCATTGCTGGCTTCACTTTCATTGTTATACGTACTAAGAAAAGTTGGCACTCTGTCCAAGCAGGCCGCTCCCTAGTCATTTCTGGCTTCCTGTCCTTCCATTGCTGGTCGATCTAAGACAAGATGGCACTCTGTCCGTAACTGGACGTTCCCTAGCTATTGCTGGCTTTTCTGTCCTCCCACTGCAGGGAATTCTCCCTAAGCCATTGCTGACGTTCTGTCCATTGCTGGGAAACACTTGGCCCTTTCGGCCATCCTCACTTTTTATGCATTTGATTAATTATCTCACTGCATCCCCTCCTCATGGCATATTGCTTTCATGTTATCGATTAATAGTTTCTCATCCCATCGGTTAGAACTGTAATGTAGAACTGTAACTTTTTGGGGGATTCTCATCTCCTGGCAGACTTCATGGATCCGTCTTCCCATGAAGAATAATTTGATGGTGTCTTATTGCCAAATGTTGCTATATCAATAAATTGTATGTATTTTAATTTGTATACTGGCCTACCCCTGATTGAAATATATTCATATTCAGTAATTCACAGGTAATTTACTAAGACACATAGACTCATATGTGTACACACACAAAAACACACACTCTAAACCCCCCCTGTTAACACATAAATGTGAAAGAATGCACATTGTAGTGTACAAACTCCAGCTTTAATTTTGTCACCACACACAGTCATGACAGTAGTGGATGGACGTGCAATCGTTTCATTAATCCTGTATTCACCCTCGTTACATGTTCAGATGGCTGTGGCCATTGATAAAAAGGGTCCACCTTCTTTCCTACGATGTATTATCTTATCCCACTGTACTGACTATACTGCAATATATAGACACATAAACACTGCAGAGGCAGGGTCTTTGAGCGGAAGGTCTTGACCTATTTTACAGCCCCGCCTGTACAGGTGAAGGTTGCAGTACAGTCCCCGCAGGGCGGTGTCGTAACAGATGAAGAATCACTCTATTTACTCCCTAAGACTCTCCGTTCAGCCACTTTAAGAGAAATCAATGTTCTTTGTCAAGAAGTCCCTGAGAAGAACAACGCACCTCGGGTCCTACAGTTGTGACCTACAAATGACTGCTCTGCCACGCAAAACGTACACGGTCCTGTGTGTGTGTGTATGTGTGTGTGCACGGGCATACGTGAACTGTTTTACAGGAATGTGTATTTATTTTATGTATCTTTTGTCCTGTGTGTGTGTGTGTGTGTGTGTGTTTTGTTATACAGTACAGTTTACTTTTTGTATTTGTCTTTCTTTCATGTGCGTTTGTGCGTCTGCTGAACTGTATGTGGTAGCACTGAAATTAAGGTAAAAGGATAGCCCAGACTTTTTGGGAGCAATAATTCACACACTGCACTTTATGCTTCTGTGAACTGTTTGTGACAGAAGATAAAACAGAGGACAAAACTATTCTTTTTATTTTTTATTCAGGTGTCCTTGTTTTTGGTGCTGCTATTGACCCTGCCTTGCTACTATGAGTTATGTGGCCCATGAATCTCCTCTTCAATGGCTGTCCATTACCAATCTGTCAGAGTATTTTCTTGTTATTCTAACATGAAATATTTATCCAGCCTAATGCCCAAAAGTACACAGTGGGTTACCACAGTTTGCTTTTCTGATTTACATTTGTGCCCTTTTATTAAGTCTGTGTAAAGTGTTAAGAGGAATAGTGGAATTGCTTTTTGTTGCCAGTCGACACTAAAACTGCAGTTTATTTCCTCTATCTATATGTCCTATAGGAACCTCTTGTACAGCCTTCCTGGGAAGACGCCCCAGTTTTCAACGCTCAGGTTCCCCCAGGAGGACGCTGGCCCCGCTGAGGGGATCCAGCGGAGCACGGCTGTTGTGCAGGAAGCTGCTCCGCAACATGGAGCCTATGACAACCAATCGCTGTCTCTCATCCTGGCCGCCATTCGGTCGGCTGAGATGCTGGTTTGCTTCGGCCTCGGGCTGTTTGACGATAACAACACTGGTGACGGCAAATAGCGGCACAACCTTCGGTTGACGCTTGACAAATGTTTTTCAAAGAATAATAAAGAAACCCGGAAACAATTAGATGGATCATCCATATGGCCCCTAGAAGAATAGAGGAATAAACTGTGTGAAGGGTCAAAGATGTTCCCTCGATCCAACAAAAGGCTTTTTTTTATGGTGTTAATGATAATTAATATGATATCAGCTATCATTAACTACCCAACATTTTACTTTTGTCACTACCAAGCTGTATGGCCCAACAGCAACAGCAGCATGCCAAATGTAATTGGCTAAATGCTATGGGGGGATGAAAAGACAATTGAAATAATTGAATAATTAATATGTTGCTACATGAGATAATGTTCCCATGGGAATTGCAACGTTACCCCAGAACCACTAAGGCAGCTCTGCTAATTCTAATAATAAAAAAAAACGGACATACTGTTTTTCTGCTGCCTTGTTGCAGTGGGAGGAAAAGGCTACATATAGAGCATTTGTAATCAGGACGAAGGAGAAAAGCGATCCTTTCGGTGCTTGAGTAGGCATAAAGCGAGGTGAAGACACAAGTGAGGAAGAATTTAAATTCTGTTTACACAGGCGAATTGGTAAGCATTACAGTACACGCAACAGCCCCAGCTGGCTCCATTTTATTATGTCTTCCGCACTGTTGGACAATTTCTCCCTCTTCATTTCCACTTATATCTCGCTCTTACCTCCACCCTCTCATGCTGGATTTGTATTTGTCTTCCACTCCTCCCATGCTGCATGTCTGGCGGTGTGTTTGTGCTTGTGATGCAGTCATCACACACCAATACAACACGCCCTCACCCCTCATTTGCTCACATTTCGTTTTTATTGTGTTTTATAGTGGAAATAATCTGTGGTTTTCCTTCTCTGCAGAATCACAATAAGCTTCGCTCACTCATCGTCTCTTCGAACGAGAATAGCTGTCTATCTTTAAGGATAATTCAGTTTTTAAGTATTTATTTTAAATGATGTGTAATTATCTTTGTTGAATGACCAAAAGCAACTTATTTCCTTTGGAACGTGTGTGTTAACTGGTTTCGTTTCACTGTGGTTAAAACTGATGTTATAAATTTGCTTCCAGAATGAAATGGAATGGTTTGCACTGAAGCAGCCTCTGGGACTCCTTTAAATCTGATTATAGGACAGATGGATTTCAATAGGCGGACAATTCTTCAGCAGTATCAAATAATTGTCCATTTTGGAAGATTTAATTTTTGGCTTTTATTTATCCTTTTGATAGTGAATGTTTTGATACAGTCAACAAGACTGAAATGGAGGTCCCTTTATTTGACTTATCTTGGTTCAACCAACCAAAACATAAATGTAAACCACACCAAATAATGTGTACAGTGTGTCACGGTTGAGGAATTTTACTTTTACATGGCCACCAACTCAGAAAAGTAGTATGTGTAGATGTAGTTGTATAGACCTTTTTTCACACTTTTTACTTTGCAAAAGTGTGAAGGAGAGAATGTTGTCAGTAAAGAAATGACGTGTTTTTATACCACTTTGCATGACTGGCAATTTGTTTAAGACATCAAACCAATTGTACAGTATCCCCTTATGTTATGAATGTATTTATTGCCTTTACATAATCGTCTTTCTTTGTGTTGCCAGGTAACCAGTTAATAATCAATTATATGTGATTTTTTTATCCCATTGTCTATAGTTTATAGTATAGTTTATAGTATCATGTTTTTTTTTACCTATTACATTAATAATAGTAGTAGTAAGTAGTATAGTATTAACTGTGTTTCAATTTGAAGCAAACATAACATTAATTTGTGTAACAGGTGTAGTTTGAATGAACCTTCTGAAACAGACAGTTGTTGAAGGATGTTGAAAAGCACAACTAAATTAAATTTTGCATATATGTTGTGTGCCTTTCTTAGAATTATGTTAGCAATACAAGCATGTAGAATAGCAATGTAAGGATGTGCACTTCAATCACAATCTACAATTGCAATACGCACCACAACATTGTAAGTAGCACCATAACAAGACAATCAATGTATAATACTGCAAAGCATTTGTTTGAGCAGAACATGTTGGGGTTAAAGGTCAGCAAAAGGTTGTCACATTTCCTATATTGTTTTTAAAACCTTACTTAATTTATTCAATCATTAAAATCTACTTTAACTATTAACGTCTATAATGACATGTTAAATCTAAGTCATACACTGTGCCATTAGAACTGTGACATACAATAGCTATTAGTGTCGGCTCATAATTATTAAGGTGGTTTGTTGATATTACATTTCTCAACCAAGTTGACTCAAGCCACCCTATATTGGATAGATGTGTGACCTCTATGTCACACTCGCATAAGGTCACACTCAGATAATAGAAATACAATGAAAAAAATAGGATATTTTACAAACTTTTAGATGGTTCTGCGAAGACAGGGTGTTATGTTATGACCTTTGGACTTTTACAGTTGACTCCTGTACACCAAAATTGTCATCAGTCTATCGTTTGGCGACTGCTAGTTAACAGCAATAAAACGGGATATTGTGGGATTTACAATTTGTACTAAGAACTCAATCCATCAACATTGTCAGTTGGGCTAACGCAGAGCCATTTAGAGCCTCTCTAAATAGCTCAGGGCTAACGTTATAGTTATAATAGCCCACATGCACAAGCTTCCACTTACTGTACCTTTTAATGAGCCATCCTTCCCCTTTGTATTTCTATGAACTCGAAACATGATGCGTTTTACAATTCTGTTATAATAAATTACGTTTTTTTAACGGTGTCCAGTTTTTCTCAAGTCGTTTATGTTTGGTCTGCTTTCTCATATATTTGTATGCGCTCTGTTCATGCATTCTCTTGCGGATGCGCGCGCCGCGGCCGCCGGACCATATCGTGGCGCGTTCACGTGTCGTCGCAACTTGCGTGTGATGTAGGGGGAGTGGAAATGATGGCGACCGATGCATCGGAGATAATGATCCAAACAAACCCCAGTCCCGTCCCCGACAACAGTTTCACCACAATGTCTCTTAAAATGACCCGGAAAAACCAGCTTAAACCCTGGAAATTGAGACTTATTTACCTGCAGTGCTGTGAGTACCAACGACATGCGCGCTCCATACGGAATACTGTTATATCTCCCGGCTGTTTTCAACTCGAAGACAGTTTTCGCAATGGCGAGAAAACGCTTACTTTATCCACAGTTGTGACATTTCACAAGTGTCAAACATACGTTTAAAGATATATGGGGACTAGCATGATGATGATGATATGACAGCTGAAGGCGCGAGCACGAGGAAGATGGAGAGAAAGCCCACCACAGAATTGCGTATGCGATACAAGAGTAGCCTACCACACGGTGATACGGGATAAGCTATTCCGTACACTGTTTATCCCCTTGAGGTCGTAGACCTACGCGAAAAGTGTATACATATATCATGTTACAATTAGCTACAAAACGTGTTTCATATAATATCCGTTCAGCAACAAATCCCACAGCAATAAAAACATGTCATTTTATGTAGCCTATACACTTAAGTTACCTATGCTTTTTTGGCTTAGGCTACAGCACACTGTCACAGAATCGTAATCATCGATAAGGCTATTCTACTCTTTAAGAAGCCTACTCTGCTGTTAAAGGTTTATCTAGTCTGCATCAGAGCGCCCGCGGTTTGAGGTGCTGCCAAATAGAACCACATGTTTTTACAATTTGGTTGGTTGTGTATGGTACACTGTCCTGGCCTAAGGTTGTTATTGTTTGGTGTTTGTGTCTTTAGCAAGACAGGCTTTTAAGGAAGATATGTCACATTGGACCAAAATAACTGCAAGATAGAGAGATGCATTATGTGTTTTATTATCATTGAAATACAAAAACAACTGGCATTATCATTGAAATACAAAGTCAACTGGCAGCTATATGATAACTTGACGTCACAGGTCAATATATCGTAAACATTTTCAGATAAAGAGCATATATAAAGAAATATTAAAATATTAAAATAAACATTACTAAATCAAGAAAAACTTGGTTGATGTGGTGTTGACGTCAGTCACAGCCACTTCACTTACATTAGTTATACAGGTGTTGGACTAGACAGGTTTGCAGTAGCCACGCAATATAATGTATCGATATAACGTATCGATATGTAACATATCTAATTACTGTTTGTCCCCATGCGTCCCATCCTCCACTACCCCTTGTCCTCCAACAAAAACCTTGGCGGTGGATCTGGGGATGGGTTGTGGGGGGGGATTCATCAGAAAATGTTGAAACGGGAGCAGGCTGATAAGAAATGACAGGTTAATTCCTGCGATGATGGGAGTTCTGTCAAGCGTCCGTGATGGATCTGCAGGCGACTGAGAAGTGAACGTTTATCAATACAGTGGCTAACATGTGGGTGACAGACTGGTTCTCCAGTGTTTCTCCATTTGTTTACCAAGAGGGGGGGGGTCCTCTTCTGTTCTGCTGTTACAATGTAATCACAAGGGATCCTCTGGGGTCGCATTGGGGAGATGTTTTCTTAGATGAATTATAGCTTGTCATTTTGCCCAATGAGAAATGCCTTATGGAAGAAGTCTTCACTAATAAAAAAACGTTGAGTACTTAATGTAGCTGAATGAAGGCGTTCAACTCATTGGTGTGAGGCATTGGGCCAGACAAGCAAGCCTATTTTACTAATATATATGTTTTAATTCTTTGTCCTCAGATTTCTTGAGCATTGCAACAATACTGGGGACTGGTATCTTAGGTAAGTACTGACATTAGTAAGATTCATTGATCAATCATGGCACATATTGTATTGGTGTGTCGTTGGATTTCATAGTTTGTGTTGACGAGAACAACAAAGAAATTGTAAAACAATGTAAATGTATAACCACTGTATGAAAAATGATGAAACCCTGCTAACTGTGTATATATATATTTGGTGTGTGTGTGTAACAAATTTGGCAATGAGATGATCATTTTTTTAGGGGGCAAAACATGCACTCATGCGCACACACACACACACGAACACAAACACAAACACAAATGCACACACATACCCACCGGGAGAATGTGAGGCTATCTCACTGTGTTTAAGTGATCTTAAACACCACTTTTAAACCCTCCTTTGTTCTACCTCTGACAACAAGCAACACAAAACTTGACAAAGCAATATTCTCTTCATGTCATATGAGCGCCACCAAGTCCATAAGGGAACATAAATCCTTCGTCCTTACAACCAATGCACCTTATTAATCCAAACCCCCGGCTCCCTACTCAATATCCACTTCTTATAAAGAGGTTTCACTGCGTTCATTTTAATCTAAGGGTAATAACATTATCTATGTCAAGTATAATAGTTGCATCCCAATTAGTAAATCCCTGTGATACAAGGTCAACATCGTCAACATCTGTCATTTATCTTTTTTGTTTTGTTTTGGTCTCATCAAGCAGCAGACCAATAAGATGGGGCCCCTAAGAGCTGTCAGAGAGAATATGTTCTGTGAATATGCATTTGCCTTTCCTTCTCACTGTTTGCATTTGTCAAAGAAAAACAAAGATGGCCCTGCCCAAAGAAAAACAAAGATTAGTCTGCACAGGTGCAGTTAAAGAAATTACAAACAGCTAAAACAAAAATATGCTGCTGCTCACTGTGTGAGATACATTTGTAATATGTACAGTTTGATGCACCGGTTGAACCTTTAACGCATGTTTTATTGATCTATAATTCATAAATGAATAGCGTTGGACCACAGGGCCAAGCTGTCTGGGGCCAAGCACCACTGGTCCTAATACATAAAAACTGTCCTACTGTGGTGAAGGAAGCTGTGGGATGAACTCCAGCCAGCTCTATTTGTTCTTTGGGTCTGTCTTTTAGAATACTGGTGCATCAGGAGCATAATTAAAAGTCTGACAGTCTTGTAGTTTTATATGGGCAGGCAGATATTCTTTTTTTTACTGTGCTTTATGAACTGTAGTTAACATGGGGGGATCTTTTTTTTGTAGTTGTGATAGAAATTACATGGGACATTACATTTCACTACTGTTTTTCATCTGCGTCTTCTTCCTGTTGTTCCACCAAGGTGGAGCCCTGTCAAGTTAATAGTTGTTCAATCACTTAAATCTCATTGAAATCATCTTCAGCCATAAAGTTTGATAGGAACTTTGAGCCAGGCATTAAATACTGTGTGTGCGTAGTGTGACCCAAAGAGCAAGAGACAAGGATAGTGACAAACTGACTTGAAGATATTTTAAACACAGTGAACAAGTTTGGGATGGAAGTAGAATTATTTTTTTGATGTTCTTCTTTTATATATTTTACAGGTCTGCCAGTGACAATTGCACATGCTGGACTGCTGCCTTTCCTCATCACCTTTCTCATTGGCTTCCTTGTCCAGGTATTCCTAACATAGTTGCATGCATTGTGTTATTTATGCAATTTTATCAAAATAAAGGTTTGTGTTTGGCAAGTTTGTTCAATGCCAGATCCTGTCTCACTCTGACATTTTTATGGTAAATGGACTGCAATCACATAGCGCTTTTCTGACCTGTGGCCACTCAAAAGTGCTTTACAATTTGGGCCTCCCTTTCACCCATTCATTCCCCCTTTGTCACACTGACGGCGGTGTCCACCATGCAAGGCAACAGCCAGCTTTTCTGAAGCAGTTAAGGTTAGGTGTCTTGCTCAGGGACACCTCGACACATAGCTAGGAGGGGCCAGCCGTGGCGGATCCATCAACATTGTCAGTTGGGCTAATAGCCCACATGCACAAGCTTCAACTGCACCTTTTAATGAGCCATCCTTCACCCTTGTATTTCTATGAACCCAAAACATGATGCGTTTTACAATTCTCTTACAATAAATCAAGTTTTTTTAATGGTGTCCAGTTTTTCTCAGGTCGTTTATGTTTGGCCTGCTTTCTCGTATATTTGTATGCGATCTCTGTTCATGCTCTCTCTTGCGGATGCGTGTGCCGCGGCCGCCGGACCATATCGTGGCGCGTTCACGTGTCGTCGCAACTTGAGTGTGATGTAGGGGGAGTGGAAATGATGGCGACCGATGCATCAGAGATAATGATCCAAACAAACCCCAGTCCCGTCCCCGACAACAGTTTCACCACAATGTCTCTTAAAATGACCCGGAAAAAACAGCTTAAACCCTGGAAATTGCTAGGAGGGGCCAGAAGTGGTAGATTACGGTGGTCATGGGCCCCTAGACTACTCTTTGTGTGGGGCCCCCCTTACTCATCATGCTTTGCCAGAAAAAAAGTAATTTAGTGGCATGTGTAAAAGGACACTCAGGGCGCGCTGGCATACACACACACATTGAGACTGCCTTAACTATAAACAGCAATGCTACAGAAAAAAGGCATTCACAGTGCATCTGCAAGCTGGTCACTGTTATATTCTTAACAGTTTCATGCTATCTGTATAACAATTATAACTTGAACTCTTGCTTTATTCTACTTGTAAAAATATATATTTCTAAATGTGTAGATTACAGCATAGCCAAAGTTGAATTTGTATCTGGAAGCAATCCCACTCCTGCCAATCCCAGTGAAGCTATATTGAGACCGTAGTACCGACGGCAGATGTTTGTGCTATGGCAGAAAATAGGCAATTGTTTGGCAATTGAATGGCAAAAACTGATTGCTTCAGGGTTACCTTTTAATACTTCAAACACTGGTCTTTAATGCTCAAACATTTAAGAAGTCATATTCTTTAAAGGTCTTTTAATAACTATTTATTAATAACTTTTATTTCTTTATTAAGGGCCTTGTGATCTACCTGTTTGTGGAGCTGCTTCAAAGATGCCATGTGGTCCAGGTGGAATCTCTGAAGGTAAGCCATGGTCTTTTCTTCATGTCAATGTCATCCTAGCTGTCTCTTTAGTCTGGTTTAATGTTACCGCTTCCACACATTGTGGTTTCATGTTTCCAAAGTAGCCCTCAGCCAACCACACAAGAACGACTTATACGACTACGTCTGTCTAATTACTTCACACTAAAAGATCGTTCTCCTCGTGACTTCAAACAGTGAATAATGAGTGAAGACGCGAAAGCTATTTTCTTGATGGAATCCGAGAATGTTGCGTGGCTCTGAATATCTACATCAAGTGTTTTCAAACAGCTCTTGAAGTCTCTAACTTTACCCCATCTCTGCCCAGGAAATCACCTCTAATCATTGTTCTGCCCTCCTCCCATCCTCTTCTACCCCATCCAGGGCACCACCACTGAGCAGATTATAATGGAACAGGTGGAGGAAGGGGAGGTGGTGCCTGCAAGAGCAGCTCACATAGAAGAGGAGGAGGAGGAGGAGGTGGGGGATGAAGATGAAGGGGAGAGTGCAGGTACATTTTTATTTTTTGTTAGTTGGAGTGGGGAAAATACGTCTGGTGTGCCCTGTGGGTTGTGTGAGAGCACTTTTGCACTGACAACCACTGCATACCCTATGGTAGGTGGTTTGACTGCAGGAAAACAGCTTGCAGCAATGAAGTGCAGAACACTGTCTGCTCATCATGTTTTGATATGTTAAAAACATATAAAAGTTACCATGCAGACTTTATTCAATCTCCATGGATATTGGTCATCGGATATAACCTACATTTGCTTCAGAAAGCTATCACAGCCAAATATACAAGGGAACTATTTGATGAAAGATTTAAATCTTGATCTCAACAGTCACCCCCACATTACTTTTCATCTGCCATGTTTATGTTGCCAATGTGTCATTAAACAGTTCTACTGTGAATGAATAATTAGTAAAACAGGAAAGAAGGCAAGCAACATACACACACAGGTTATTCTGCTAAACCAATACCTATGGTATACCTACTATGCTTCTGTCTAATCATTTCAAGTAAA
Source organism: Molva molva (assembly GCA_900323295.1). Lineage (NCBI taxonomy): Eukaryota > Metazoa > Chordata > Actinopteri > Gadiformes > Lotidae > Molva > Molva molva. Next base: position 4,678 of record OOFG01063154.1, on the reverse strand, counting down.
TGTTCAATGAAAGCCTTTACCTGGGATACTGAAATAAGTACAATTTGCCGAGAAAGTTTGAATGAAATATAAAGCCAGACTATATTTAGAACTTTTCCAAGATCATTGGTGGTGGTTATTGTGTGCACAAAACAGTCTGCGTTGTCAAAACAAACTTACAATTAACTTTTTTTTTTACATCTATTTTGAGAGCCTTGATGTGGCAGTTGGCCATGCTATGTCCTTACTTAGTGGAACAAATGTGCTTGTTACTGAAAAAGCTACATAACTTTGGAAATTGCTTAGCAGCTGTCAGAACTGAAAAATCGATATAACATTTTTCTGCATTGCTACTTGTCACAAGCTTCTTTGCAACCCTGACATATGTTTAGAATGTGATGTTATTCATATTTGTATGTTTTCTTTTCTTTCTCTGCTGTTTTCCCTTATTCGATTAACATAATTTGTTGTCATTACAAAGTCGTAGAGTTATGAGGGCACATTTGAATTTTTAAATAATGCATATTTATAAATATATAAATAAATAATCACGAATGGGCACCTCCATGGGCCATGTTCTTCATTGACTTCGCTCCTAGCATGGCAGGAAAGGCATCTCATGTCCCAATGCCTTAGCAGAGGGCTGTGCTAATCGCAGTGTTCACAACATTCCCAGAACTCTATGGGCCGTGAGGGAGGAGAACACTATGAAGTCCTGTCACACATGTACAGTGGGACAACACAGGGCTCACAGGCACTTGATTTCTTTTTCTTTTCTTTTTTTTCTTTTTTTATACCAAAGTCAGCACCGGCAGCCCAAAGCTAATACAAAAAAACGCTCAAGTCAGTAAGAACAGTTTGCTTCAAGGTTGGACTCTCTCTCTCTGCTGGATTAGGAGAAAGCTGATAAGCTTATTTTTGCAGTGGTGTTACCTATCACTGATACTAGTTCTGTAAAAGCATTTTGACAGGAGGTGCCCTGGCTTAGTGCTTTCAGTCTATTTATGTGCCTCTACAAAAATTGTTTTGATACTTCTGCTATCCCCGTGTGTACACTTTATTTGCTGAAATGGCACCACACACTAATGGCAACATACCCTACCTTAATTAAGTTATTGCTATTCATTTTGTGTGCTCTCTCCCTTAGTCTGGCTAAATTAATAGTTACAACTTGCTGTTGTATATGTCTCCCCATTTTGAACTTGGCACCTTCGTAAAATGGGGTTATTAAATGTTTGCAGTTTTTCTCCTGCCTAGTCCATTTTGGACTAGGCAGGAGAAGCAGGAGAAGGAGTAAAAACACCACTGCAAAAATAACAACACAGTGAATTAAAAGACATTTTGTCTTTTAATTCACTGTGTTATTCTTTGCTTTGCTCTCCTTCTGTTCTTCCATCAATCCACCTTTTAAAATCAGCCAGTCCATTTCAATGAAAGCTGTCTCCGTGGCAACAAGACATGGCCTTCCACTTCAGTCTGGGGGATCTGAACTAGATCGATCGCTCTAATTTTGTTTTTTGAGAAATTCCTAGACGAACGTGGTTCAAATTAATTGTTTTAATGGTGATGCGTAAACCAGGTAAATAATGATTCATACGTAGGCTATATAGGCCATGAATGTCAGCTTCCAAGCTTCGGTCTATTTCTGTTTTTATGTACCTCACTCCTCCCTCCCATACTTGTACATGTGCATACCTTTCTGTGCACCACTAAATCCATGCCCATTACATGTTTTCATGAGAGTTAGACCTGTGAGTTTATACCAAAGTGTGACCATCTACCGCTCAACTTTTTATTGGCAAATTACAGGATGGGTGTAGGAGGTGACATTCATCAGTAATCTGAGATATATCAAGATTGAGCACGTGCGCATCGCATCATGCGGATAATCCCCAGCGCGTGTGTGTATGTGTGTGTGTGTGTGGGGGGGGAAACAATCGGCAATGTGAAACCAGCCAATCAATCTGAGGATGCACATATACAGTCGGCACCAGGCTTGTAATATGTGTTTTTTTTCCGAAAGGATAAGGGGGAATGATAGTAATGATATGATGTAAAAAAAATATATTTTCCATTTAAACTGAAGACAAAGACACACATAATAAACTGAAGACATAAACATGCATGTACATATTGCTGTACTCTAACCAGTAAAACATCTCGCTCTCTCGCTCTCTCGCTCTCTCGCTCTCTCGCTCTCTCGCTTTCTCTCTCTCTCTCAATGGAGGGATCCCTCTTTCTGTTTTTCTTGTCAAGGGTTCTTCCTTGATAATTAAGAGTTTTTCCTTGCTCTTTGGATGGCTAGGGGTTAGAGGGGTGTCGTATAATGTGACCTATGTGCCCTTTGAGACTGCAACTTTGATTAAGGGCTATACAAAAAACCTTAACTTGACTACTCTCCATAATCCCATGCATCTGGGTCACTACCTGTGTGTATTGTAATGATAGTTTCAAACCAAGGTTGAATATACTACTACAGGCTGCAACACGTGATGCAGCGCTTCGCTGTTCCATTGATACGCTATGTTATCTGATGTTGGATCGGAGTAAAAATTGCTGACCTGAAGGTCTAATGGTGCTTTAAGGCTCATCACTGCTTGGTTCCCTTGAGCAATTTGGCTTCTGTGCATTTTTACTGAGGCTTTTTACCAACACATGATGTTATGTTGTGTTACCTAAGCTAATGTGACAAAAACATACTTATTTTAAGTATTATACAGTGTAATGATGATATAATTGGGAGGGGGGATTAGGAAATGATCTGACTTTTTAGAATGTGGATATCAATTTTACATAAAAACTACACAGTTGCAACTAACTTAAAAACCGAGTCAGCTCAGCAATGAGTAAGGGCGTTCATCTGTATATGAGTCATAATACACAGATAAACGCTATCAAGTGTGAATGTGGAATAAAATACCGAAGGGACATGTGTATGATTTTCATTACAGAGTTTTATAGTGTATACATTGCACTAAGCCCCTTTTTAGAAATGGCAGTTTGCATACAGCCCCATGTTTGTAATGAAACAGATGGATAAAACTGAGCTGAGCCAAGCTAACACACTTAAGACCTAAAGACATCTCAATGAGTAGGAAATACTTTCTGAAAATGGAAAACAAGATTGAGCTGAAATCATTTCACGAGCAATAAAACGTTGGTTTATGACTGGTATATTCGATTTTTCAATATCAATAGCATTACAAGAGAATATAATAGAGTACACCGTTTTAATAGATCTTGAAATTAAAGAATTTGCTACTTTTTATCTTTAGAAATATTTAATTCTCAGATACTGCCAGTATCAAATTGGTACAAATGTGAAACCTATTCCACCTGTCAAGGTCCTCCTGTTAGCTATTTATGATAGCTGACACATCTTGAGTTGAGTTATGTTATAGATTAGATTTGGTCTTGTTATCAGCCAACCCAGATATGGATCAGTCTGTTGAGGTGTGAGTGAGGTGAACTATGTTGACGCACCGTTCTGATGAGTGTTGGCACGGAGAGGTGTTGGTCTGATCAAGAATTCCAGAATTTAAAAGTTTAGAGGTTTGGAATAAGGTGATTTGTGATAATGTCTTATGTTTTTTGCTTTTCTAGCGATCCGTCATCCAGAATAGTGTGTGCGTATTTTTCTTTGCTTGCTCTAGAATAGCACTAGAGCTGCTGTGCAATTTCATTTAAACTGCGCAATGTACAGTCATTTTTAGTTTTATGATAATTTGTATGTTCAAAGCTGTGGGTCTTTATTGGAACTTACAGGTGCAGCGTGTAGAATTTAGTGACATCAAGCGGAACAGACTTATATACGGAATATAATATTAATAAGTATGTTTTAATGAGTGTATAATCCCATGAAAATGAGAATGGTGTTTTCATTAGAAATGAGCCCTTTATATCTACGTAGAGAGCGAGTCCTCTTCCATGGAGCCTGCCATGTTGCCCCTCCATGTTTTTACAGGAGCCCAGAACGGGCAATGCTACTAAATTCTACACACTGGACCTTTTATTCATTTTTATTTTCCATGAGATCCCTGACCAGCGGCGCCATACAGTGGGGAGCTGTGCTCTTCCAGCGCCACTCAAAACCAGGCATCCATTACCAACCATTATATTCAACATGGAACAAGAACAAGAATCGAATCGTCCAATTTGTGTTGTCCTCTGTACTACGTGACACGGCGCTCCGTGGCTAGGCTGGTGTGCAACCCGCTACACTGAGGCTCTGCCGTTTAGAAATGTAGCACCACTATTACATTGTTTGGGGAGAACCCTGATATACAGTGGGGCAAAAAAGTATTTAGTCAGCCACCAATTGTGCAAGTTCTCCCACTTAAAAAGATGAGAGAGGCCTGTAATTTTCATCATAGGTAAACCTCAGCTATGAGAGACAAAATGGGAAAAAAAATCCAGAAAATCACATTGTCTGATTTTTTAAGAATTTATTTGCAAATTATGGTGGAAAATAAGTATTTGGTCACCTACAAACCAGCAAGATTTCTGGCTGTCACAGACCTGTAACTTCTTCTTTAAGAGGCTCCTCTGTCCTCCACTCGTTACCTGTATTAATGGAACCTGTTTGAACTCCTTATCAGTATAAAAGACACCTGTCCACAACCTCAAACAGTCACACTCCAAACTCCACTATGGCCAAGACCAAAGAGCTGTCAAAGGACACCAGAAACACAATTGTAGA